>JAHDVE020007823.1:0-35431 GCA_022606495.2 Halesus radiatus
TAAATATGTTTTTCCATGCTCAAAATTACACAGTTAATTTGCAAAACTGCATTTATATTTGCCAAGAACGATCATTTTCAATCGACTACCGAAAGAGATAAAAACATTAATGATAAAATCCAAATATTTAAGTCTGTCAAGAAATATTAACAAAAAAAACTTAACAAAAAAAATGTTTTCAATTGAATTAACCTTACAAATAACATTTATATTTTCTTCTAAATGCATATTTTTCTAAATCAATTAAGAAATTACTTTGTATTCACCACTTTATTAATATACACAGATATCACCATGGTTCTAAAACGATGCTCTCTTCATCAGGAATATATAGAATACAACATAACTGTAGTAATATATTTTAATACAACATAGTATTCTATAACTGTAGTAATATATAACTAATAGTAATATATTGTATATTCAACATAACTATAGTAATATTTATTCAACATAACTATAGTAATATATATTCAACATAACTATTGTAATATATATTCAACATAACTATAGGAATATTTATTCAACATAACTATAGTAATTTATTTTTTAAAATAAAACAACTTTGTTTAAATCACCTTTATTTATACTTTAGCCGACCAGGCCTCTGCTACTACCGTAGCTCTTCAAAAGGTGCAGCGAATTGTAAACCATGAAACCGCATTTGGCCATGTGTACAGATTGACACAAACAGGGAGAAGGGCCAGGGTATTCAGCAGGTACCTGCTGACCGGGAAGGGTGTGTACTTTGTTTATTGGGAACAATTTAAGGATTGGACTTTTATTTAAATTTATTTGATTATTTATGAGTCTACTATTAGTATTTTTGGCTTAACACTAATAGTAGTTATTTTAAATTTTCAAGTTTATTGACAAAATAACATTAGAACGTTTTTCAAGAACTCTACACCAGAGTGTAATACACTTATTTTAGGCTTTTAAATCCATCCCTTGAACGTGGTCTAAGGCTTCACTCCTTATTCTCAATTTATGTAATCGAGATGATGATCTTTAGTCTTTTTGTTTGTCGTAAATCTTAAAACGTCCCCTTTGGGCTACTAGAGAAGTGATTTCATTTCATCAACAGTCTCGGGATTTCAAACCGCAAGTGGGGTGGCGTGGGTTGGAATGATATAAAGTAGAAACAATATACAAGGATAAAGTTACCTACTTGCTGGATTTATGTGTAGCATGTTCGTAGATACGGTTATATCCTTTCTTTCAATCTTAGTTTTGTAGTTTTCTAATAATTACGATTAACCGCTTATTGAAGAAAATAATATCAACAACTCTTAGTTTAAATATTTAACAGATAAATACACAGAAAATAAAAAGGTACCATCTAGTTGGCAAATATATTCAGGTAGCCCTTTTCAATTCCAAAAAACATTCTAATTTATTAATTATAGGACTAATTTAATAACTATAGGAGGATAATTTTACTAATTCAAATTGGGAAATTCGATCACTTGTCCCAGCAAGCCTAGAGGATCTGGGTTCAAGTCCCAGATGCGAACGTTTGCTTTTGTTTAAATATCTGTGTTTTTATCTGTTAATTTTTTTCATTGAGAGTTGTTAACATGATTAAATATTACAATGAGGTTTATAAACTTCAACAAGTTATTCCAAATAAATTGAATGATTATTGATTATTTCACAAAGAAAAGCCATAATTCTTTTTCTTCCTATGGTGGGGGAGAGTTTTTATTTAAATATTATTTTAATGAAAACAATATTAGAAAGCAGAGGGACTCACTCCTGACATCGATGATGTATGTACCAAATATTGAGTTTTAATTGTGCCAGTCTTATGATGCCCGTGATAAGGTAAAACCGGTCCAGTCGAAAATAAATAAGTGGAAAAAAGTTACAAAGGTTTTTAATAATAATAAAAAATAATTGCAATAGTGTTGATTGAGTGAATATTACAAGTTATATCGGTGAGTATTGTAAGATTAGTGCGTTATTCGGTGTAAATAAGTATCGTCGATGTGTCAAGACCAATATTGTAGTCAACGAGCTGTTGTCACCAATCGACCACTACTGACAGCAGGGTTGTCACTTCGTTCTTCAACTCCATTTACTTTATTTTTTCCAAAGTTTTTATTCCATTCATTATGGATTTACACGACAAATATCGACAATCCACGACAAAAGCGTAGGTTATGATAAAGGAATTGTTAACAATTTTCATTTTGACGGCCTCCATGGTCGAGGGGTAAGGCTCTCGACTACGAATCCGAAGGTCGCGGGTTCAAATCCCGGCGTGCGCAAGTAATTTTTATTTAATTAATATGTGTTGTTTCACAATTAATTCATTTAAATAATATATAGTATATTTGCGCACGTTCCAGAGTGGAAGATACTCTCAGTATCACCCTGGTGAAAGACCACCATTCAGAATTGAAACGTTGCTTGAAATGGCTTTTAGCCGTGTTTGGTGACCAGATCTGAATAGCCAGGTATTCCCAACCTTCCTCTTCCCCTTCTCCTTCCCTCCCCAATACCTTCAGCCTCACAACATTCCCCAATTGGTAATGTCATAGTCTCACTGGCTCCAGACGGTTGGGAGCAGTTGGGACTCTTGTGAGGTATTCATATAAAAAAAAAAAAATTGTCCCAG
The DNA here is from genome assembly GCA_022606495.2 of Halesus radiatus. Lineage (NCBI taxonomy): Eukaryota > Metazoa > Arthropoda > Insecta > Trichoptera > Limnephilidae > Halesus > Halesus radiatus. Next base: position 2,624 of record JAHDVE020007823.1, read on the forward strand.
TCAACAATTTCACGAAAACCCAAATAGCTAAAGTAATACCGAAAACGACAAGCCTCTTGGGTACTATGGGAGAAATGGCTGTTACTGTGGCAATTATAGTTAGCGAACACCTTTAAGAGTCAAGCAACTATTCAGCCACCTTCTGTGTTACCTGTTAATAATGTTACTGATATCTGTGAGATGCTATCCGAATTGGAGGAAAGAAAATCAAGATCTGAAAACATTATACTAGAATTGGCACAGTTAAAGACAGCTTATGTACTGAACAGCATCGTTTTATCACCATAAAATCAACACTTATTGTACGAGACGTATAGGCCCGCACAAGGAAGTGTAAATATCTAGGCACCGGCACACAGGGACGCATCACTATTGTGATTCGCTAGTCCTCCTGAGAAAGGTGTTTGGTAGTTTCCAAGTGGGGATGTCGTCGCCCCGAGCGTACTTGATTTGTAGCACCGATGATGGTCCATCGCTTTAGGAGGTGTATGCTGTCATATAAGCGAGGTTTGCTGCGTATCCGGGATCAGCTTTCAAGGTCGGACCGGTCGCTACAAGCTCGTGAGTAGACGTGGTAACTGTTGGGCTCGGGTTGCGGCATATCCGGAAATGGCTTTCGGGTCGGACCGGTCGCTGCTAGCTCTTAGTTCACTTGAGGTACGTCAGTTGTTGCTAGGTGTAGAGACTATTTCTGTCTGGCAGCGGTAATTTGAGGCATCCCAGGTGAAGCAGCGTCTCAGCGGAGGTCTCTCGCCTGGTGAGGAGAGTGGGTCTGGGTAGAGTGAAGATCTCTCACTTGGTGGGGACAGCAGGTCGGGTAGAGTGAAGATCTCTCACTTGGTGAGGAGAACAGGTCGGGTAGAGTGATGATCTCTCACTTGGTGAGGAGAGCAGGTCCGGGTAGATTGAAGATAAATTATGGTGGTCGATTTTCACGGTAAAGCAGCGTTACAGTGGAGATGTTATTTGGTCAGGGTCGTGAGCGGTAATAGAGAGGGTGCCTGTGTGCGTACGATTTTTATAGGGCGCCGGAAACATTTTTTGCAGGTGTTATGAAATCTTTGCATTTTGGGTTGTAATTTTTACTTATTTACGGTGAAATATAGGTCTTTGGCTCGCTTGGTATTGCATTTTGTTGTGCAATCTTGACTTGGTTATTGACACGTGTTGTGCAACAATTTATATTTGGTTATAAATAAATATGGTTTATCTGTTTAAATTGATTCACTCTAGACACGTTTGATACACTTACTAATCACATTCTCTACAAAAATTTAATTTCCAATCCAATGACGAAACCTTCAAATTGACTCGATTTTCACTAAACTTTGGCAAAACGTTCGACAAGGTTTGTCACGCAATTCTTGTAGAAGAACTGTTTAAGGCTGGAGTAGGTCGAATTATATTATTTAGTAAATGAAACACGTTGTTATAAACCACGAATATATTTTATTTTCAATAAACCGGTTTCGCTTAACTCAAGCTTCATCAGGGTAAATATAATAACTCTGTATTAGAATTAAGTTATTATATTTACCCTGATGAAGCTTGAGTTAAGCGAAACCGGTTTACTGAAAATAAAATAAATTCGTGGTTTATAACAACGTGTTTCATTTACTTAATACAATATCAAACCACAAAGTGATTGCTTCTTACGAAAATACGGATTATATTACATTGTTTTAAAAGTTGTCTCTCAAACAGAACGCTAAACTAAATGGAGTATCATCTATCATCATATGATTTTTATGCATTCAGTGGTGTACTGCAGGGTTTATACATAGGACCAATCGTATTTATCTTTTTTTAAACGGCATTTGTAAAACATCACGTCAACGTACTATTCGTAGATGATCTGAACCTTTTTTTAAAATAATTCGAAGCGTAGACGACTATACTCTGTATTATACTTTTTCAGCAAACTTGTTAAAATTATTTGAGTGGTGTAGCAATAATAAGCTATACCTTAATGTTTATAAATGCCTAACTATGAGATTCAAAAAAGTTAAAAACAATTATTTTAATTACAAAATTAATGACATCATTATTAAAGCTGTTTTTGAAATAAATTACTTAAAAACTATAAACTAAATATACCGAGAGAACAATTAAACTATACCTATATACCTAAATGCAATACTACTTTTGGACAAAGAAGCTCTGAATTTTTAGCTGTAAAATTATATAACAAACTCCCACTTAATATCAAAAAAAGTAATTCAATCAATAATTACATTAAGTCCAGCAAAACTTGGCTTAAGGAATTACCAGAACAAGAACTGACTACTATTCTCAAAAAAACGTCATAGAAATTACTGGAAAGAAGACCCTACCCTAACCTTGAAGTTGAAATATAGAAGTCGCTGAAACCCCTTTGTGCAAAACCTGGTCCGCCTCAGCACAGGATCTCCTAGTGAGGAGGACTATGAAAAAATTCTACAATATATATGTATTTTTACCTTACCTTGTAATATCAAAATTATATAGAAACTAATAAAAAAATTAAAAAAATAAATAAAAAAATTTAAAAAAACCCATCTCTTACGATTAATGGACTTATTAAATTCGAGTGATAGAAGGATTATTTTCGATCTAATGTTCTAATTTAAAATCTTGCATAATAAAATGGAGAGCCCTGATTTAATTCAACTAATAAACATTCATGTTTGGGCCAGAAATACATCATTATCATTACCGTTCTATTGCAACAATGCTGCAACCGTTGCACATTTTAACACTCCATTGCATAGAATTTAAAACTTTGGAAATACATATGCGCACATCACAGATATATGGAATGTATCGTTGATAGAATACAAATATGTACTCATGAACTCATTTATCTGCTCTGATATACTCACTGTGGATGTTCTTCTGTGAATTTATTACTTACTACGAGTATGATAATGATGTATTTAGTAATTAAATGTATTTATGATATAAAGAAATATTATAAATCATTTAATTTGAAATATTATTAATTTCATTTTACTGAAACGATATTTCTTCTGTGTTTTTTCTTTCATCAGTTCTAATTTTTATATACCTTCAATAGACGCAGTTTCTTACTTTGTTATTTATAAGTATTCTTGAAATTTACCTTTGAGTATTATACACACTCGTGAGGGCTATTTATTGCAAACATATTTTTTCACTTTACAGCTTTATGTCTTATAATTTATATTATATTATGTAAAAGCCGAAAAGCGTTAATTATTGATTCAAAAATAATAATAATAATAAAATCAAGAGGTGAGTTCAAATAGTTTTAAAAGATTCCGCCTTCCATTCCATGACACATCGCCTAGTTAATGTCACAATGTCTAATAATCATTTTCTATCTGAACTTTTAATAATAAAACAAAGAGCTGCCAAATTTATTTCATAAAATTTTAAATAAAAAACTTGGCAAAATTTCAAAAGATAAGTATTTATGCAATACAAATAATAATAATTATATTAAAGAATTCTGAAATTTTTACTACATCAATAATTTTTCAGTTCAATGCTCCAAAAACCTCCCTTCAAATATTAAACCGGCTTTTTATACAAAGAATAATCTTGTTACGTATATGTATATGTAAATATTCAACTAAATTGTAACGATTGTTCCTCATTTTATTTTGGAAAAATAAACTGTAATTTCGACAGTCGAATCAAATAACATGTAAGATGTCTTGAAAATAATATTTTTTCCGAATTCGCTAATCATACTATTTCAAGCAAACATAGTTGTGATAAAAATACGGGGATCAATATTCTTCACATTTATAGTGAAAGTAATCGCTTAGATAATTTAGAAGCTTTGGAAATTAAGAAATCCCTTGATAATAATGAGTCTATTATCAGCAATCAAAAAACCTATATTACAGCCCCACTTTAAATATGTTTCCTTTCACCCCTAGCTCAATCTGTATCTCTTTCCCCACTCTTTACTAATCCCTAGTCACGCCCCTACCCCACAGTGACACTTATTATGTATGTTCTGCCATAATTTTGTAATAGTGTTTAATATATATTTTGCCCTAACTATGGAACGGTTGTTCCGAAACCGGTAGGCGTTAAAAAATAAATGTGGTTAAAGCAAAGTTCGATTCTTTCATTTGATAATAATTGTTTTGTTTTTAATTAAAAATAATAGTTTACCAGATTCAAGCAGATCAGTGAGAATAAATTCTATGCAAGGTGAGATGTATTTATGTCATTTCTCGACTATTTAGTTTTCGATAGTTTTATTGAACGTTAATCATAATTTTAAACAAACACCATACTTAAACGATGTAAAAGGATTAAAAAAAAACTCAATCCCGCTAAGTAGCTCTATTTTCTCTAATACATAAAATAGGGGAGGGATTGCGTCTTCGATCTGTCCTGCTATATTATATTATGTTTATAAAATCATCAAACCATATCCGATAATAAGTGTGTGATCTGAACACTAGATGGCACTCCTTGTTAACGCCACGTCCTTTGTGTTCAGGCTACCCGATCCTCCGCAAAGTGCGAACCGTCCTTTAATAAGGGTAGGATACTGTACTACACTAGAGATATAAAATAATGCCGATATTGTGTAAGATAATGAGAAACGAAAGTGGGTTTTATACGGTGTGTTATTTTAAAATTCACATAAGGAATTAAATTGAAAAATTGTCTCGGAGAGAAATTATATTTTGAAGTCATAAAAAAACTTCTTTCTGTTACTTTTGGGTCAGGTCACTTGAAGATACCCAATAGTTTATTATAAATTATGTTTTTTTCACGTTCGCTTTTAAAATTACTTTCAATTTTTGTTCGTCAACAAATCACCTTTTCGGAAAGGTTACACAGGTTTCTATTTAATGGAAGATACTAATTCTTGCTTCATTTAACCCACAGTATGATCCACGCCAGTCTACGAACTACGAAATACCGTTTATCACAATCTGTAATATATGGTAGCGCGAAGATCTGTTAAACTTAAAGATTGGACATGAAGCATCTGATTTGCAGTGTCGAGATTAATTTAGGAGAAAGTCTAACACGATTTTAAAAGCGTAATAGCATTTTGGCAAGTATAAGCGCTAGTTAACAATGTTCGCAAGATAATTTAGACAAAGGAAATATCCAAAAGTATCCTTTAGACATAATAACCCTATAAAAAGTACGGTATACTCTATCGAAACTGTTGAGGTTACCCACCACTTTCCCACCCCGGTTTAAGTAATTTATGGTTACTCCTTCAGGTACTCCTTTACTTCAATTTTTTTGATTAAACGAATCTATAATTTTTAAACGACTCAAAATCCTCAAGTGTCCCTGCATAGCTATTGCATAGAAGGTGATTAATCACAAACGCACATAAAATTGGTTAGTACAGATACTGACAACGACAAAATATAGCCCTTAGCGGCTCCTTCTGTCTAATCCAAGATGGAATGCGGGAGTGCACCAACAAACCTATAAATAAATAAACAAAAAATACAAAACCACATTTTATCCAGAACAGATCATAGCCACGAAACCAGGGCAGTCCCTCCAGAGCAGTGCAAAGCAACTTCCTGCTTCCGACATTCTTGCCATTAAAGCATTGCTCCAGTCATCCGGAGTATCCCTTAAGAAGAATGTATCTGGGAGGTCGAGTGAGAAACACCTGAAGACCTTAGGGATATAGAGAGAATCCCGATGGCCAGGAGAACGTGCCGCTAGGTTGAGAAGATGGGAAGAATAGTAGCCTACTATTTCGGAACAGCTTACAGCTTGCGAATACCCATCATGGTGTTTATTTACATCATTTTTGTGGGCTTATGAAAAGTATGATGGTTTAAAATTCCTCAGCGTCAGATAAGTAGAATTGTTTCGATGAAATAAACTATTCAAAGCATTAATTTAATTCATTATTTTCATAATCTGAGCTGGCTATAAGAGGTTGGGAGTCACAATTTGAAACATTTGGTAAATAATTAAACTGTTAAATTTATTTATTTATTATTAAATTTAAAAAACATTAGCCACTCATCTCAATAGGACAGTCCTGTGTTGAGATGAGCGGTTTTACAATTGCGGTATATTATTAATCCTGATGAGGGTAACTTTGCTTCTGAAACATATGTACATATTTACATATTAAATAGTGTTTTTTATTATTTTTTTATTTAATATAAGTCAAATTTAATAATGTTATTATTAAGTTCTGCAAGTATTTTCAGTTTTTATTATTGTGATAGCTGTAAACAAAATACTGTGGGTTAAACAAAGTAATTGCTATTAGTTTAATAAATATGACTCCACAAAGTGATTAAACATCTTTTGAACAAATTAATTAAACAATTTTATAAACAATCATACTCAGTAGTGGAAGACTTCGTACATCCTATCAACTATACATGGCTGCTATTTGTAATAATAATATTTGTATGATTACTATAGAGCGGTTTTTTATGAAAATTCCCCTCAGGGGCGCTCTTTGCCCTCATGACAGTCGACCTCCGGTAGGAGTGTTGGTGGACCATTATAACCGTTATATATATTTTCGCCTTCCCCTTTTTCTCAGAATCGTTCATAATGTTTATTACCTTTCTTTGAGTTTCTATAGTCTGTGGAATCCCCCTCAACCCCGGACATTAAAGATTTATGTATATCCAGTGAAGAAGCAATGTAACGGGAAACTATCACTTTGTAAATGCGTCCTTTTGTACGTGTATCTCTTTTAGCGTCTCAGTAACTGGGGGAAAAGTAAGTCTCGGCGAAACTAACGAATCGGGGACGGAAATTGGTACGCTCTGTTAATGTTGGAGCCGAAGACGTTTAATGGTGTTTACATCTCAATGAGAAACATGGTTCAATTTAAAATAATGGATACATGTTAACATTGCTTTACTGATAGGTATATCCGGTGTATTATTGGAAAAAAAAAGACAAACACAAGAAACAGATGTTTTTAGATCTTTCGTGTCGCGTTTGTTTAAGACATGTATGGAATTGAAATTCACAAATAATAGGTTATGGCTTTTTACAGTGGCAGCTGTTGACTTGCGTTAGAGGGGAAAGATTAAAAACGTTATTAATATTATATTCTGAACTTTTTTTATGTTGTTTTTCGAAATGGGTTTGTTTTGAATCATTTGCTTCTTGCAAAAATATTTTTGTGTTCTGTTTTCTAAACTGTGGGATAACGAATTCGTATGATCCGGTTCGTAATTAAATTTACATTAAAATATTATTAAAGATTACTAATAGATCAAACTAAAGATGCAATACTCTCCGCTAGCTCAATCTCAGGAGATATTTCGTGTTGGCAGTTCGTTTATGATCAATTTGAGAATCAAAATCAATCAAATCAAATCATCGCTTCCAGGATATATAAATATATAGGTAAAAGGCAGGAAGGGAATTCAATAAAACAATCGTCTTTTGCTATAAAAATACCTTTGAACAGACCTGTATTTCAGCAATGACTCTAAGCTCTAGGAAATGTTACAAATCTCTCTGTGGACACATTTAACACATTGAAGATAACTTTTCTGCGGTTTTGTGTTTCTACAAAAAACATACGACCGAATTGACAGAAAAAAGTTATGAAAGGTGTTGTCCAAGTATGGTGTGAATACAAATATTATACTCGTACAGGCAATCGCATCTCTGTACTAGGGAAGCGTTGCATGTGTTAGGGCAAACGGTGATTTTACGGAGTGGTTTGACACCACAAAAGGTTTTAAGCAAGGCTGCGTAATGTCAACGTGGTTATTCAATATATACATGGATAATTGTATAAAAGAATTGGCGAAGGTGGGCTTGGGCACGAAAATGAGTAGTCTGCGAGTATGTTGTCTATTGTATACTGATGATGCGGTGCTGATTGCTAACAGAATGTAAGATCTACAGTCCCTCATATCTAGGATGAACGTAAGTAAGTCTAAAGTCATGGTGTTTGAAAGAGAGAGTACGAAAACAGTGTTCAATATAGTTGTGAATGATGAACACTTGGAGAAGGTCGATGAGTTTGTGTATTTGTGAAATATGTTTACGAGAGATGGAAAGACTGATTAACGGAGGACTGAACGCGGTTGGCGCAAACAAAAAGTTGCCCAAAGAAGCGAAACTAGCAGTCCACAATGGAGTACTGATACCAACCCTCATGTATGGCAGTGAGGCATGGAACTGGCAAAGGAATGATGAAAGTAGACTGAATGCTGAAGAAATGAGATCTCTGAGACGAATGTGTGGTAAAACCATGTATGATCGTGTAAAAAACTTTGAGATTCGTAAAGAATGCATGGCTGATGTAAGCGTAGTGAGCAAGATTAAAAAAGGTACGCTTAGATGGTTTGGGCATGTAGAGCGAATGAACGATGAGAGTAATATAAGGAGAATATGACGCGAATGTAAATGGAAGAAGAATCCGGTGACGACCGTGGAAGACATGGCAGGATCAAGTGAATCAAATACTTGAGTCTAGCCATGTCAGAAGTCGGAATAACAGGAGAGAATGTATGAGACGTTGTATTAAAGTGAATGAAGCAAGAAGTGTATGCCAAGATCGAGTTGTTTGGCGGTTCATCCTCTCTGCCTACCCCTGGAGGAAACGGCGTGATGGTTAGTAAGTTAGTTAGTTAAGGTTAGAATGAAAGTTAACTGAATTTATAAAATTATGTTGTGGCAAAAAGTAAATTATAAATCCGAACGATAAGAGGTACGATACCCAACAGGCGTCCGTTCTGCAGACTTCTGGCGAGGAGGATGAAAATGGAATCCGAATAATTACTATTAGTTAAATGTAATAATTTGGCAGAGCCAGAAGAACGAACCGCTTTCGAGAAGCGCCCATAACTGAAGACCCCCCTTATCTTCTCTCGCCTGAGCCGATCCCGTCTACCGGGCTCATAAACCCCGCCCTCACCGAACGTAACCATTCGAAAGGCACAAAACACTCGCAACCAGATCAAATGGCTCTTGCTATTAAATAATACCGGGGTTACTTGTAAAACTTTCTTGTTATGGACCCGCTTTATAACAAAACATAGCTGATGCTATTTGAAGCACTTTTTCGTTTCTGAATGGCGATCTCACCAAGGGCGTGCTGCTAGTGTGAGCGCAACAGAATTATTTAGAATACGGTACTGTAAATTCAAATACGTGCTTTGTAAACCCACAATACCTTACGAGATGTGGTCGTTTTCAATTCAACTTGCAAACATATGAAATGAAGCTAACTGATTTGTTAAAAATTCTGCTGTTATTGCGATCCACCGGCTAAAATTTCAACGAAATCACGCGCTCCTTATGCAGGTGGCGACAAGGTTGATATTCCCGTTTAACATCTGCCGCATGTTTCGATTTACACAAAAAAACCACCACCAAAATGCGTGTTTTATTCTATTCTGTAAAGCTCAGTCATAATTATTAAAATTTTTCAGAGATCTCATTTCTATAGTATTCAGTCTACTTTCATCCTTCCTCTGCCACTTCCATGCCTCACTTGCCATGCCGTACATCAGGATTGGTATCAGCAATCCATTGTGGACATATAATATATGTATATTAAATAACAAAACCTGTCTTCCACTTTACTTTTTCTTATACTGGAAGTTCGCTATCGTCCCTTGAGGTTCTACACCAGATCAAGTCAACGGAATTGCGCTCGTGGCAACCACGCATTCGAGGTTGTGAGATACGGTCTACTTCTCTACCATGTCGTATATCTATCACATCTCAAGATTGTATTGTATTTTTACCATAACCTATGACTATGCTGATAAATGTTGAAAATGTTTCCAGTATTTGCTTAAACTAGAAAAGTATATCCCCACTCTCGAGGAGGTACAATTAAACACATGACTCCCCCTTCTACTCTCCTTAGCTCCCCCACCTCGCCCTACCTTCTAAATAACCTCCCGCATGAGAATGCTGGGGGTTATTTATTATTTCAGGTGTTCGCGCCTGACAACCAATATTTCAGCGCGTTTGTTATTCTTCTCTCCATTGACAGGCTGATTCTAGAACAGCAAGAGTATGACGACATTGTACACCTGTAGAGGATGAGGTACGCCGGTAAAATCTGTTGAATCTTTTGTACCAAAGTGGAAACTACTGGTAAGTGGATAAAACATATATTAACTTCATCGAGAATGTCATGAACCCTATTTCCAGGTATTTAGCAGCAAGAGTACCTCGGGCAAGAGAGGATGTCAGCCACGCGGTCGGGGAAATATAACGTCACTGTCTCACCTGACAGATATCATATTTTGAAATGTTAATATGGGAAATGGACTATGAGCTAAATATAAATGTTAAAAAAAAAAATAATTGCAGTTATAATTAGTTCACACGGGAGGCTAAATAATAACGGTAAATAATTTCCTTCAAGGTCTATATCATCTTTGGGGATGCTGTGTGGAGGGACTTTTAGAGGATAGTAAGGAGTGAACACGGGTCTTGAAGAGACCCATGTTGTAGGAGGAAGGAAACACAAAGGCAGGCAGACCATTCCACAGCCGAGCTGTTGAACACGAGAACGAGTCGTGGAAGAGACCCGTTCTCGTGTGACAAAATTCAACCAAGTGCAAATGTTGGACGCGCGTTTGGCGTGTTTCCCGACTATGCATCGGTGCCGAAGGGATCAGTGACGCTAGTTCCTCAGAGCATCTTATATTAAAATACCGGTAGAACAAGGATAGCATTCCCACCTGACGTCTGTGCTTCAAAGATTGTAATCCATTTGTTAAGATAGTCGAATCTATCAAACGGACATATTAGATCCCCCATTGCCAAGGCATATATATTATACGTCAAATAAAAACACACGCTTCTGATTGCTTACACGTCGGTATCCCTGCATTGTGTACTTGTGAAATTATTGAAGTCGTCGAAGAATATATTTATTTAATATTATTTTATTTTATTTTTTTATATGAATACCGCACAAGAGTCCCAACTGCTCCCAGCCGTCTGGAGCCAGTGAGACTATGGCATCCCCAATTGGGGAATGTTGTGAAGCTGAAGGTATTAGGGAGGGGAAGGAGAAGGGGAAGAGGAAGGTGGGTAAAATACCTGGCTATTCAGATCTGGTCACCAAATACGGCTAAAAGCCATTTCAAGCAACGCTTCAATTCTGAATGGTGGTCTTTCACCAGGGCGATACTGCGAGTATCTTCCAGTTAGGTGGGATTTACAAATAAATGAAGTTTGTTAACGACCGAGAGCAATTGTTAGTAGATTATATAAATTAAAATTTTGTGTTCCAATATGTACACTTCGAATCATTTATCTATCTTTTTTTAATCATTTTAGATAATATTAACAACTCTCAAAATAACACAAGAAACCGAAAGACGCAGAAAAGAAAAATAAAACGCTAGCAACTGCGACTCGAACCCGGGACCTCGTGGTCTATCCGGGACAGGTCCCGTTGTTAATATTATTTTCGGTGATTGAAAATATATTACAATGAGGTTTATAAGCTTCAATAAAAAAATATTTTTTCATTAGCTGAAACCGGTCACGGACAAAAATAAAAAGTGGAATAATGTTAAAAAAGTTTAGTAATTTTATTTAATCATTACAAAATAATTGTTCATTCATTTATTGCTATTAAATTTGTTTACAATCTTAAAATACAAAATATTATCCTCTCAGTTATTTCATCTTTCATCCGACATACTCGTACATCACATCCTGAAATGTTTTATCGTAAGGAAATGAAAGGCCTCTTTGAATGGTGTATGCACATAATTTGATGTATTCCCGGGAACATAATCTTGAAACATCCTGAAAATGTGTTCAAAGGGATATTACGCAGGTTGCCGGGATTAAATTCCTGACAACACACCTGAATTCTTTGTGATCCCAAATTTAATATTGAATTGCTAGTTCCATGTCCTTGCAGTGTATTTGTGGCAGTCGAAATACTAATGGTATTCGTTTGAATTTAATCAAAATCCCTTATTAAACTTTATCCTAAATATAATTAAACTCATATTAAATTGTAATATTAAGGTGAAAAAAATACCTTATAATGGATGTTTTAGATGACTGATATATGGTTCCTTTCGGGTATTTGAGCAAATACTATAATTTCCTTTTTGGTAATGTGGCCTTCCAAAACAATTTATAGGTATAACTAACTAACTAACCATCACGTCGTTTCTAAGCAGGGGTAGGCAGAGAGGACGGACCGCCAAACAACTCGATCATGGCATACACTTCTTGCTTCGTTCACATTCATACATCGTCTCATATATTCTCTTCTGTTATTCCCACTTCTGACATGGCTCAAGTATTTCATTAGATGATCGTACCATGTCTTCTTCGGACGTTCCCGGCTTCTTCTTCCATTCATATTCGCGTCATATAATCTCTTTACACTCCTTTCTTCGTTCATTCGCTCTACATGACCGATACATCTAAGCGTCCCTTTCTTAATCTTGCTAATTACCCATACATTAACGAATCTCTGCATTTCACACGATCATACATGGTTTTACCACACATTCGTCTCAGAGATCTCATTTCTAGAGCATTCAGTCTACTTTCATCCATCCTCTGCCAGTTCCATGCCTTACTGCCATACACCAGGGTTGGTATCAGCACTCCATTGTGGACTGCTAGTTTCGCTTCTTTGGACAACTTTTTGTTAGCGCCAACCGCGTTCAGTTCTCCGTTAATGAATTTTCCTCCATTCACCCTTCCTTCAATATCCCTATCAGTCTTTCCATCTGCTTGATGTAAAGATGCTTGCCAAATACACATTGGTACAACTAACAAATAATAAACAAATATACTTGGATTTTGAAATATCATCAACAGGGACACTAGAAATATGTTTATGTTTTAAATGACTATGGTTTTGTGTTAATAATTATTACCACAATACCACAGTTAATTAGCCATAAAATACTTCGCTATTCACATAGAACTGCAGAATGAACCAAAGAACTGAGTAGTAGTCGTTTGTTCATTCTGTTTAAAAGTCTCAAGCAGTGAAAGGGTTCAGATTTGTGTGATGAAACTGTCAATTTCTGTAATAATAATAATGTTTTATTCCAGAAGGCGTGCAGCGGTAGTGCAATGCAACACGTTGCATAGATTACAATAATCACAAGTAAAAATAAATAACAGTGCATATAAAAAAAAATGAATTAATGCAAATGAAAAACGTTTATGGTGGATATTTGACGTTTTCCCGTCTCCAGGGGACTATCAGGTGGACTCCATCCAGGCAGCCATGGATAAATAAATATTAGAGCCATATACTCAATTTTAATCGCATTTTTTTCCTCATAGTACCAACCAGTACCTATCAAACACATATACATAATTGTTCACTATATAATATTTGTTTTTCTCATTTATTATTACTAATTTTTAATTTAATGTTAATCAAATTTAATAATGTTATTATTAAGTTCTGTAAATACTTTTAGTTTTTTTTTATTATTGTCTCAGCTATTTCGGCGTTTAAGGCCATTTTCGATTTACTCGTACATGATTTTTTTTTTAAATAAATGGAGTTCTACGAATTAAACATAAAAACAATTAATATCTTCATAAGTACTTAACTATTATTCTATACTCAAATTATCTGGTATACGTAAACGATTACTCTATGTTTCTTTCTTATCTCTTTGAACTTAACCGTTATTCTATATTAATTGTTTTACTGTACTTAAATTATCTGATATCGACAATTGTTTTTTTCTGGACTATTCTTCACATCTCTTTACAATTAATTAGTATACTTTTTTTCTAGTTATATAATATTACCATACTATGTCAATTCTAGCGTTTTTCCCTTGTATTTTTCATATAATGGCACTTAATATTAACTAAACTTGTCAATTTGACTGATATAATGTGTGTTTCAAAAAAATAAATCATTTTATTTCATAGAACATGAGTAATACTGTATAGCTAACCGTCACGCCATCTATGCGCAGGGGGAGGCATAAAGGATACAATGCTACCAAACTCTGTCCTGGCACTGTTCTTGTTTCATATACACTTGAACCGACTCAAGTATTTGCTTCACTCTGTCGTGGTATATCTTCCCAGGATGCCACGGCTTCTTCATCCTACTTTTAACGCGTCATAAACACACGATTTTCCTTAGACTTCACGCAGAAGGTAATACTTTTCAGACAAAGTAGATATGTTCAACTGCTCGGAATACAAATACAAACAGACGATTATTGCATACATCCTCAACAATTATTAAGATTTGTGTCTAGAGTATATAAGTGTCACTGAATATGAGGTATATTTTGAATATTCGCCTCTGTGGCTAATTATTTGGAATGGTAATTAGAATATGTTATTCCTGTATTTGTTCGTGAGACAAATGAAATATTTTGTTGTTGTATTTCATGAAGGCTATCTATTTTATTTATGTACATATTGTAATGTGTTTTGCTCCTGTGTGACTATTGTAATTAACAAAATATATAAAAACCCATATAGGGCGTATAAAATATAATAAATAAATAATATTGTTCGGATTCTATTTTTCTCCATGTACAAATCCTCTAATTTTCGATCATTTTTTTAACAATTTTTCTAAATACTTTTTCAGAATACTCCTTAAAAGATGGTGATAACATTTGTTATGTCATCCATTAAAAGTTATTTATCGTCTGCAAACTTGTTTTGTCAAAGTTAATGTTTGCTCTCCTGTGAACTACGATGAAACTGATATATCAAGTAATGCCGCGACGTCGCAGAGTAAAGTTATATTATTAACTGTATTTGTTATAAGTTATACATGAACTATACTAGTGCATACTGGTACTTGTATAGTCGTATGTTTATTTAAGCTTCTCACGTGTTTTTAAATCAAATTAAAATTTGGAACCATTTCAGGCACAGAAAATCACATCGCTAAAATACATTATAAATAAAGTTTTTGTTTTATTTGACATTATAAAACAATATTTACTTTTAGATCGTATTTCATTTGAATACCAAACTTTAGAGAGGGCAGAGTTTTCTAAATTAAAAAAAAAATACTTTCATTATTTCTGAATGTGGGATAACCGTACTTGTTTAAATTATTTTCACAACCATTTGCATATATTATTGAAAAAAATAAATATCATTTATACTTGATATCTATTATTATACTTAAGAGAAACGGCTGCGCGAAATGTTTAAAAAACAAAACTGAATTTTGGATTTGAGGCCAAAATACTCATCCGAACTTAATGATATTTATTTTCATCAAAAGGTATAGTAAATATCTAGCACGGATTAAAGGTACTTATAATTTATTTTTTGAACTGACGAAACAAATTCTATTAAAAAAGTCGAATTTTCGCGATTTCAGAGACAACTTATGCAGTTATTTGAAGGGTAATGGCGTTTTAAAAAAATTCCCCCCTCTGCTATGAAAATATAAAATAAAAAAGTGTTAAAATAAGCAATATGATAGACATTCGACGGCCTCCATGGTCGAGGGGTAAGGCTCTCGACTACGAATCCGAAGGTCGCGGGTTCAAATCCCGGCGTTCGCAAGTAAATTTTATTTAATTAATTTGTGATGTTCCACAATTAATTAATTAAAAAATAATATATAGAATATTTGCGCACGTTCCAGAGTGGAAGATACTCTCAGTATCGCCCTGGTGAAAGACCACCATTCAGAATTAAAACGTTGCTTGAAATGGCTTTTAGCCGTGTTTGGTGACCAGATCTGAATAGCCAGGTATTTCCCCACCTTCCTCTACCCCTTCTCCTTCCCCTCCCGAATTCCTTCAGCCTCACAACATTCCCAAATTGGGAATGCCATAGTCTCACTGGCTCCAGATGGTTGGGAGCAGTTGGGACTCTTGTGCGGTATTCATATTGTTAGGGGAGGTAAAAAAATGGGGAAAAGAGGAGAAAGTCGGAAAGGACGAAAAAAATTCCACGATGGAAACCGGTGTTAGGGGCGCTGAAAGGAGGGAAGTTGGAAAAGAGAGTAGGTGTAAAGAAAAGCAGTTCGACTCACCCTGAGATCGTATTCAGGACTGGTCCCCGCTCCATCATGGCTTAGCTCAGCATTGGTATAACATAAAGACTCCTTTTCTCAAGGTCAAATGAGTCGGCCGCGGCCTTAGAATTGGAGGGACGCATCTACTCTACAATAATTGACGAGATGGCGTGCTTTCAACTCAGAATTTATTGTAACAAAACATGATCATAAAAGTTATATGCAGGTTTCGCCAAGAAGTTGGCATCTACTCTGTTCCAGACTCCTATCCCCTCTCTCTGAAGGAGCTCTAACCGGGCAAGTTAATGGGGCAACACACACAAGTACAGCACATAATATGAAGGAAGTTGATAGCGGCTTACATGAATAGCTGATGGTCAAACGACGCCGTCGCCAAGGCGTAGTCTACGTAGTCAGCGTCCAAAGTGCACAGGTATTAATCATTCTCACACTGAGTTTAACAGTTAAAAGGACACCATTCTAGGTGTTTTACAAGGGTAGTATCGTAACTATCTGATGTAGGCCTCAAGCCCGCGTGCAGTTGATATTTCCATGTGTGGAATCGATTGATGCAATAATTGAACCGGCTGCGTGCTCCAAAGAAGCACGCAGTTGATTGCTAGGAGGTCGGGAAGGGAATGATGTAATGGCGGGCGGCGGACATGCTTCGCGGAAGGCACACCGTTCCATGCGGCCGATGATTATCTGTTCCGCTAGACCTCATTGGTTGATTAACCAAGATGATTAACCAGGTTGATTATGGCAATTCTCCGGCGAGATGTAGTGTCATTGGCTGTAGTGTGATGCCTTTCAAACGAGAAGCTAGAAGCATTCTAAGATCTTCTATTCGCTACGTAACAATATAAAAAACAAAAAAAGACTTAAATTAATAATTTCTTCAAAAGATTGGTATTCGCTTGTATATTCTTGTCTATACTTGACATTATAATTTTTTACTATTCTGTATATTCCTGATGAGGAAATTTTCGCTTTCTAAATATGTTGATAAGCATGTATGAATAAAGTAGTGATTACAAATAATAATAATAATAATAGTTGGATGACTTGATTTCTTTATTGGCCTATATATCATAATTTAAAACAAAAATAAATAAAATAAAAACAGTATGATCCGTAAAAGATATTTACTATAACTCTAGTTTTAAAAATGATCATTCAATTTAGGTGAGTATTTTGGCCGCAAATACAAAATTAAGATTCGCGTAGCCATTCCTCTTAATATGTCCGCAGTGTGCCGACTATATTTTCAAGATAACTTCTTGAAAAATGATTGTACAATCTTACCAGATAAAATGTTTATATACTCGTATATAAACCTATCATAAATAGTTTCCCCTGAATATCTACTTATAATATACTTATATATGAAGAGAAACAATGTTTTTAAGTTGCTCATCCAAACGCAGCGCCGGAGTTCAACGGATACATATTACTACTGATTGATACACTAGAAGTTTTAAAAAAATGTGTGTGTGCACTTCGGTACGAATTCTAGCTTTACAACTAAAGTTAGCGTGAAAATATGCTTATTTACTTTGCAATATTAATCGCATTGAATAAAATCTGACGTTAGAAACAAACTGTGCATAAATCCATGTACTTTCTCAAAGTAACCAAGAACTTTAGATTGTAGCACGTTCATCACGTTTTATCAACGGAGCGTGATTTTAAATACGTAAGAACAATCCTCTGTAAACGACCGGTTGCTGTTCGCAGGTTTATTTTGATACAACTATGCAACGGGAGAACGTGCAATTCTGGACATTTACTGAATAATCAATTAATGTACCAGATGAACTATTCTAATAACAGTGACAACGGAATGTTATCCAACACATTTGGGTGTGTGTAGTACAATATATATATATTTTTTAAATTTGTTAAACATTATTAGTTTGTTGCATATTCTACACGAACAACGTTTGTACAATATACTCGTGCAATTTTGTGCAATATTTTCTTTCCCACAGTCCTAGTTAATATAAAAACTCTATAGTTAATTCAAATATATGTATAAAAGAAAAATGTTAGGTGTTTTAATTAAGGAAAGTAAAGTTCAACATGAGTAACATTTTTTTAAATTACAATAGTATATAAATAATTAGTTTTTTTACAGATACAGTAAATTAATAAGAACATCTTTATTGAAATTGCGTTTAACTATATCTTAAATATATGTTTAATAAAGCGTACAGTGATTTATAAAGTAAGCATATAAAAGCGAAAATAAAAAAATAATATAATAAAACTAATGTGTAAAGAAACAGAAATGCATAGTTATAAGTTAAAGTTTCACATAACCCGCCTCACTAGGCTAGCCTGTGTTGAGGCAGAAATTATATATATATATATATTATTTTATAATTTTATAATACCTATAAAAACACCACTTTAATTTAGTATTTTTCCTATCGGTTTCGTAATCACCGTACCTTCTTCAGGGATAAATTTATACTGACTTAACATTATTCGAAAATCATTGTTAATACAAAATATTTGTGATTCCAAAACCGGTAGGAAAAATACTCAACACAAGTGGTGTTATACTAAAAGTATTTATTTTATTTTTCTAAATTTTCTCATGTAACATTAACTTAGTTCCTTTAAAGATGTTTTTCTACTTTTGTTCAGAAACGATTTCTTATCGGTGAACAGAATAAAGCCGTAAATATTATTATATTGTTGGCAGTACTTCGACGTGATATTTCATACGTTAGATAATTCAATCTCACAATCGGCACTGATACGTTTTCCACCGTTTTATCGGCCTTTAATATTTTTTACAAGCAACCCTTCTCATAGGCATAAAATAGGAACACTAAAAAAACAATTTTATGCCTGGCTTTATCGTTTGTGATGGAATGAAAATTGGTCGTATTATTATTTTTTACAATCATAGCATAATAGGTTCGCGTGATTTTTTCCTTTGATAATACGATAAAACCTATGGTAAAATAAGCGTCGTCTATATATCAAACAAACGACTAACCCATAGGGTGGCTGTCTACGCAAATTTGTCTTTGAGTCAGGTGCTTGCAAAAGGTACAAATAAAATTATCTTTAATTTATTTGATTTGCTTTTTCTTATTTGTAAGACACAAGCATAAATAATATAAACATAGACAAAGATAATTCATAAATAAATTAAAAAAAAAAAACAACAACAACAACGAGAATTACACACATTAGAAACACTATATCTCAAAACTAGAGTCAAAAACACATACAACAAGGAACCACAAACACATAGGGAGATTTGAAATAGAAATATATTTACACCAAATACAGACTACACCGAGAATACTGAAACCACTGAACTGCACTTAAAACACCTCACCTTACAATTATTTTATTTTCTACATCAAGCACATCAATTTAATATAATGTAATATCATATTTTGTAAATGAAATCCTCAGGCGGGAAATCCCAGTAAGGATATCATTATTTGTTATTTTGTTACAAAAAAAGATAATAAAACATTAATGTTATTATTATTATTATTAAACAGCATTTTTAACAAAGATACATAATATACATGGGTGGATAAATAAGGTTTAAAAGAAGTTTCTTATTGTAGAGTTGATTAGATAAGGGAGTTTTATTTTACATTAAATTAAGGAAGAAGAGTAGGAAGGGGAAGATAGGATGGTGATTCTCTTAATATTGTGCAAACAATACTTGTGCATTAATTTGGTGTTATTTTGGCAGGTGGTATTTTGAAGTTTGTTAATTGGAGTAAGGTAGGATAGTCGATAATATTGCACACTTTATATAGGGTCATGAGATTAAGGTATGTTCGCCGGTTAGAGAGGGTGGAGACATTATAGATAGAGAGCAGATTTACTTATCCCCGTTTAGGTGCACTCATTCTTTAATTAAAGCAACGCAAAAATTTTCTTTGAATGCTTTCAATTTTGTCTCTGTAGACACCGTAGAGTGGGGTCAATATGGGGTGGGCAATATTCAAGTTGAGAACGGACCAGCGTATAGAAAAGGAGGAGGTAGGTTTCAGATTTTCGAAATACACGGCTGTTTCTGATAACAAAGCCTAGGATGCAGTAGGCTTTTTTTACAATATGGTACTATCAATGACATAATATCGAAATGAAGTTTTGAATCAAAAAGTATCCCTAAGTATCTTATTCTGTATACGCGCTCGAGTGAGTAGTTACCAATATAATAATTGTGTGTAATAGCTTTATGAGTTTTAGTGAAGCTTACTTTTTTACATTTGTTGTAAATTAGGTACAATTTATGTTCATTGCAAAACGCTTCAAACCTTACTAAATCTCTTTGGATGAGCAGACAATCATTTATATTCCCAAAAACGGCAAATGTTTTTATGTCATCAGTGTACAAGAGAAACAGATAGTTCAAAAAACATTTAGTAACGCTATTGATAAAAATTATAAATAACAGCGAACCTAGGATTGATCCCTGTGGCACCCCAGAGGTTACTGGTTCCCACATAGAAGTATGTCCTCGTAATGATACAGCTTGTTGTCGCCTTGTTAAGTGCGAGACAAACCCACGTAATAAGTTTCCCCGAATTCCGTTATACATATTTTTTTAATAAGAATTAGGTGGTCAACCTTATCAAAAGCTTTTTTTTAAATCGCAATAAATTGAATCTACCTGGTGACCTCGATCCATGCAGGTTAATAAAAAGTTGGAATAAATAAGTGAATTACTCGCGGTAGACTTGACTTTGACGAATCCGTGTCGTTGGTCTATATTTTTGTCGGCAAGGTGGGGATATACATTGTCATGGACAAGTCTTTCCAAAAGTTTAGTTATCGCGGAGAGAATTATAGAAAATTATAGAAAAAATAGGAAAATAAAAAAAAATTAATTTATATAATAAAAAAATTAACTTTTTTTAAAAAATTATAGAAAACTATAGGCCGATCGGCCGATCGGCCTATAGGAAAATATAGGAAATCTGCAACATGTTCTCTGAATTTTTTAAGTCAACATTTGAACCCTCTTCCATCAATGATATAATCGACATCGACCAACATGAATCAGCCCATGACCCCGAACTTACGCACATTCACACAACTGAACTAACTGAAAGAGAAGTGCATCAAGTTTAAAGTCACTAGATATAAACAATATCCGATCGGCCGATCGGCCTATAGTTTTCCACTCTTTGACGCGAGTTACCCTTGTAGAACGGTATGATATAGGCTAACTTCCACTTGCCAGGGAAAACCCCTTCACCCAGACATTTATTAGATATTATAGTAAGAGGTACACACAGTGACGGTGCACCAGATCTAAGGAAAAACACCGGTATTCCTTTGTGATATTGTTTATATCTAGTGACTTTAAACTTGATGCACTTCTCTTTCAGTTAGTTCAGTTGTGTGAATGTGCGTAAGTTCGGGGTCATGGGCTGATTCATGTTGGTCGATGTCGATTATATCATTGATGGAAGAGGGTTCAAATGTTGACTTAAAAAATTCAGAGAACATGTTGCAGATTTCCTGTATCATTAGATTTACGCCCTTCGATTGACATAGCAGCAGGGTATCCGTCGGACGATTTAAGTGACGATATATATTTCCAAAAACTTTTCATATTGTTCTGCAATGAACTTTCAATGGAGTCGAAAAACAGATTTCGGGATTCATTAGTTAACTTTTTGTATGTAGAATGAAAATTCACGATACTCAGAAATAGAAATTCATATGTCTTCCATTTGAGCCAGACTTTATCTTTTTTCCGTGATAACTTAAGTTCTGGTGTAATCCAAATGGGAAATTTCTCATTTCGTCGTGCCAAAACTGGAATAGACTTATCAATTAAATTATTTATTATTACATACAAGCGATATACTGCCCGTTCGATTAAAAATTGCGGTTTCGGATATCCAATCAATACAATTAATATCATTATTAATTTGTGTGTAATCAGCTTTACTGAATTTGCGCCTAAGCACTTTGTTATTTTTATTTTGTTATATACTACACAAATGATGAGACTGCGAGACCTCATCGGGATAGAGACGTAGATTTGTTCGATTTGAGTAATTTCCCAGGCATCGAGGCGGGAAGCTGCGAACTCCTTGCGCACTGCCACCAGCACCCCGCCTCTGTCCATTTTACCGGTTTACTTATTAATTGTAGTTATTATTAAGGATGTCGATAATAAACATTATATCCCATATAAACGCAATTAAAAATAAGGGAATGAAAATGCTTGGATTCGTTCTTCTAAATTCCAGGGGATTTATTAATATTTCCACTTTGAAAACTTTGTATGCGTCTTTAGTTCGATGTCAAGTAAAATATAACTCCTCGATCTAGTCCCCCATTTTAAAATACTTTCAGATTTAATCGAAAAAATTCACCATTAATTCCTAAATCACATTAATTATATACTCAATATTCCCATTGAAAGCATTAACTATGATTATTGATGAAAGAACTAAATTTACTAAATATGTCAGATCGAAGAATTATTTCCGACTTGATATTTATATTCAAAACTGTAAATGGAAGTATACACAGCCCTGATTGAATTAGCCTCATTCAATTTCATATGCCTACGAGAGTTACTCGTTCCAAAATCTTGTTTAAATGTAACAACATCAGGACTGAGCATTGCAAACACTCGCTTGTACCTAGATTACATGAAGTTAGTAATAGATACGCAGATGTAGCGGATCTATTTAACTTCACGGAAGGAAAATACAAGAAATCTATACTATCATATATTTTCAATCAATATTAATTTAACCTAACTTTACTATATGTTTTATATTTAAGCATATCTTACTTTTATATCCTTCGTGAAATGTTATTCTTTGTATACTCTCTGATGTAATTTTACGACCTATAGCCACTTGTAAATGTTTTTTTTAATTATTTGTTATATATTCTTATGCTTGCAATTAACTGTGACATGCAATCATTGTTTTGGTATATTTATACCTATGATATTAAATAAATTAATAAATATTATTAAATATCGTGTGCGTATATACGGGGGAATTCGAGAATTAAGTCATGTGCGGAACTAACCTTCAATTAAAAATTAATTGAAGGTTACTCCTGCCTACAGGCAAATGTATAATATCGGCTTGTCGGATTGGTCTTGAGGGTATGTGGAATTTTATAAAATTTGTGAGCTTACATGAATCCAGGCCATTATTCAGAATTTTAAATTATTGGATTTGATCAAAGATGAAACGTCGTGTTTGAAGGTAATTAAAGTTGTGGAATTTAATGGATTCATTATAACGTTTAAAGTGTTCATTTAATTAACGATTTATGTGCATAAAACATTTCCTTTGAATTCATTCGTTTTCTTTTAGTACTTACTATATGGGCGCCATCAGATCTGTGGAAGGTTGATTGTTAAATTTGATGGAATTTATAAGATTAGCGATTGACAAGGAAAATAAATGAGTAAATTAATAATTTCTTCGAAAAGTTGGTATTCAATTTGTGACGTCATTATTAATAAATGAATTAAAAATTACTTTGTAATCACCACTATAGTAATACATATTATTTTTTTTAATCCAATGATTCTTTCGATTTTTTTATTTTTAGTTTTTTAAACGAATAAGGCACAAGAGTCCCAACTGCTTCCAAACGTCTGGAGCCAGTGAGACTATGGCATTCCCGATTGGGAAATGTTGTGAGGCTGAAGGTATTGGGGAGGGGAAGTAGAAGGGGAATAGGGAGGTGGGGAAATACCTGGCTATTCAGATCTGGTCACCGAAAACGGCTAAAATCCATTTCAAGCATCGTTTCAATTCTGAATGGTGGTCTTTCACCAGGGCGATACTGAGAGGATCTTCCACTCTGGAACGTGCGTAAATATACTGTATATTATTATTTAATTAATTAATCGTGAAACAACACAAATAAATTAAATAAAATTTACTCGCGCACACCGGGATTTGAACCCGCGACCTTCGGATTCGTAGTCGAGAGACCGAATACCCCTCGACCATAGAGATCGTCGTTATAAATAAAGGTTTAATTTTTTTACATACAAATACAACCGGTTTACAATTAGACTTATTTGAATTTTTAGAAATCAGAAAAAGTGTTAATGCATAATTAAAAACAATAAATAATGACTTTTTTAAATAAAACGTATATTTTTTAATGGGTGAGTTTCCGCTGAATCTTACGGTGTAAGTATACATATTCTAAGCTACCTTGTTAGTCAATCCGTGCCAATTTAACTTTCTTGTTAAACTAAATAACTATGGCAAATCAAACACTGTGTAAAATAAACTCAACACGAAAGTAGGTCAGAAGATTTCCCATATGGAAATATGTTTACATAAAGATGTTAGCAATAACTTGTAATGAAAACTTGATAAATCTTATTTGCTTCCTTGTCAAGAAAAGGAATAAATAAGTTCACATGCTCTTAGTATCGTACTGTTGTAAAACTGGGTAAATTTTCAATCTTTTCGGGCTTTTACTACATTTATTTATTTGATTATACGTTCATCCGGGCTTTTGCGTAGATTTTAGAACATAATATAAAGAGCTATCGAAAATTACAAGTACATGGAGATTATAATCCCTAAATTAATGAACAATTTTTTTCAAACGGTTAATAGTGACATAAAATAAAAAAGCGAAGCAATATTGTGTGATGAATCAAAAGCATATAAGTGTGCTCTAGTCTATCTGTATTGTATTTAGGGTTATTAATGTGCTTAAATATAATTTTTTACCACAGAATTGATCTAACCGAAAGAATTTTGAGATTGTGATAAAAGTATGGAATATTATGACTATGTTCGTAAAAAGTTTTATTAGGTAATTATTTAACCAATGAATATTGTACTGATTGAATTCAATTTATATTAACAGCGACCGAAAAATGAAATGAAAGTTGATAAAGATTAATGATCGCAGAAAAGTCTCATAATGGACTGCGTTGCAAACCTTTACCTTACTTTAGCAAACTTGACTTTTCTATTCTGCAGTAACGAGTGAAACGTTCGTTCCTCACCGGACCGTCAGAGAGTAGCCTAAGTGAGCCGTTTAGAGTAATGAACGTTTTGTTTTTATTTAACATTGACATTAGAAAACTAGAACAATATTATAAGACAAATCATTATCGCTACATTACCTAATCTACATATTCGATATATGTAGATATCAATGTATATTTATAAAGTGATGAATACTAAGTAACTAACTAACTAACTAACTAACCATCACGCCGTTTCCCCGCAGGGGTAGGCAGAGAGGACGGACCGCCAAACAACTCGATCTTGGCATACACTTCTTGCTTCATTCACTTTCATACAACGTCTCATACATTCTCTTCTCTTCTGTTTTCTATAAGAATACTAAGTATATTTTTAAATTCATTTATTAATAATGACACCACAAAGTGAAAACCAATTGTTTGAAGAAATTATAAAAATTAACAAGTTTATGGTGGGTATTTGATGGTTTCCCGTCTCCAAAGGGCCATCGAGGGAGACTTCGTCCATGCAGCCATGGCAGTAATGATTGTATTCTTGGATTGGCGTACTCTGCACTATAGACTTCCCATGCGGTGGCAGAGAAGTGCCTTTGAAGAGAGCACCTGTCCTTCCAGGAACATTTCTGTTGCGCCGCAGTATCTTGGTAGACGGAATAGTTGGCGATATGCATTATTGTAGGTGACTTTTATCTTTTGCCATCGGGATGCAGTGTAATGCACCCACAATTCTGACGTATACAGAGATGTGCAGAATGTGTCGAACAGTATTCTTTTGACATTTGCCCTGCAAAGGTAAAAACGCCTTGACAGCATACCTGCTCTAACGGATATCGCTCTTCTTTGTCTCTCCATATCCTCAATGTCCCGTGATAATATGTCTCAAGTATTTGACGCTACGAACGACATCCATTTTTCTTTCATCTAGCAATGTTGAGGTGTTTGCATGATTTCATTTTTAATGATTGATTTGGACGTATTATCTGCAAGGTTGAGTTTTTTTTCTAATCTTCACATACGCGGAGTAGTTAATTCAGTGCACCAAGTGATGGTGCTAGAAGAACCATGTCATCTGCGCAATTAATATTATTTTCACATACTCCTTGAATATTCCAACCAATGTTTGTGTCATTAAGTATTTTAATTAATTCATCAGTGTAGACATTAAAGAAAACCGGAGTCATGCTTCCTCCTTACCTCACGCCACTTTTCGAATTAAATGGGTTGGAAAGTCTCCAGATCGTTTTCACATATCTATATATTTCGAAACCGATGCTTTCTTCATCAGGAATATATAGAATACTAAAAAATAATAATGTCAAGTATAAACAGTCAAATTATAAACATAAACAAAAATTGATTAAAGTAGGTAAGTAATTAATCAAAAATTATTATAATACATTGAATAACAAATTTGTATAAGAAATTATTTTTATTAATAATATTAATTCGGAAATAAATAAGTATTTTTTTCATATGAAGCGGTAACGGTTTTTTTAGTCTGTTTAAATAATAACAATTATTCTGAAATTGCAAATCATATTTTAGAAACCAATCGTTCTTTTGATATAAACATAGGTTTAAAAATTTTACACACAAACACAGCCAGTTTAAAATTAGGCAAAATTGAAGTTTTGGAAATCAGAAAAAGCGTTATTTTTTAATTTCCATATATTCCTGATGAAAAAATCATCGCTTTCGAAAATACGTGTATATTAATAAAATTATTTATACAAAATAATTTTTAATTTATTTATTAATAATAATTCACAAAGTGACTACCAATATTTAGAAGAAATTATAATTATATATAAGTTGGTTGCTTGTAATAAGGAAAAGTAAAAAATGAGTATCCAGATTTTCTCACGAGTTATCAGTTTCATGGTCTACGACAAAATTCCCACGACAGAGTTGGTAAATTATACTCGTATGATGTTATTGGAGTTCCACCACGAAAAACACTCTGAAAAATAGAAATATCAATAGGGACCTGTTCTACACAATGAAAACGTCCGGATTTATATAATAATCAGTACAAAAACTGGGGGAAATACAATGATTAAATGTCTGAAATTCTGCAGTTGTGAGCATTCGTGTGATAAGGGGATTAGTGAACCATCGCCCATTCAGCCAGTCGGGTTATCGCCGGCACGTTGTTTCTACGTGACTTGTATGCATGAAAAATATTTACAGTCCGGGAAAATATTAATATTATGATGCCAGGAGCAAAGAAGGGAAGAAGGTTGAGAGGTTGATCAGATTAGGTTCCGTCTGTCACGTGGCCGTGGGTTCGCGCTAATTGCTGACCCAGCGCCGGCGTATTAACCTCCACCTTCCTAGTCTCCGGGCACTCGTTAAATTTTAGGAACTGGCTTGTGCGATTTTACTTCATTATAGTCGTTATCGAGCAAAATAATTAACAAACATAACGTATATTGTTATCGTTTGTAAATGACCTTTCAAGTATCTGGGAAAATACTGTCAATGATTTAGACCTATAGTATCTGGGAAAATACTGTCAATGATTTAGACCTATAGTATCTGGGAAAATACTGTCAATGATTTAGACCTATAGTATCTGGGAAAATACTGTCAATGATTTAGACCTATAGTATCTGGGAAAATACTGTCAATGATTTAGATCTATAAAATCTGATAAAATACTGTAAATGATTAAAATACTGTCAATGATTTAGACCTATAGTATCTTCTCAATCTTTTATTTTTGAAACTGTGAATACATGGTGGAATTCCATTATGATGGTTAAATAAAAGACACTTTTTAAACACTATTCCACTTCTTATTTTTGTCCGTCACCGGCTTCAGCCTGTGACGCCTTAGTATATTTTCTTCTTAGACTACCGTTAACCCGCAAATAATTTCCGAATTTGCCTCTGAAATCATGAAAAATTAATTTCTTTAATGGCCTATATATGATAATTTAAACTAACTAACTAACTAACCATCACGCCGTTTCTCCGCAGGGGTAGGCAGAGGACGGACCGCCAAACAACTCGATCTTGGCATACACTTCTTGCTTCATTCACTTTCATACAACGTCTCATACATTCTCGTCTGTTATTCCGACTTCTGACATGGCCCGACTCAAGTATTTGATTCACTTGATCGTGCCATGGCGTCGGGCGTCCCCGGCTTCTTTATCCATTCACATTCGCGTCATACATTCTTCTTACACTCCTTTCTTCGTTCATTCGCTCCACATTCCCAAACCATCTAAGCGTCCCTTACTTAATCTTACTCATTACGCTTACATCAGCCTTGCATTCTTTACGAATTTAAATATTTTTCACACGATCATACATGGTTTTACCACACATTCGTCTCAGAGATCTCATTTCTACGGCATTCAGTTTACTTTCATCCTTCTTCTGCCAATTCCATGCCTCACTGTCAAACATCAGGGTTGGTATCAGCACTCCATTGTGGACTGCTAGCTTTAATTTAACACATAAAAAAATAAAACACTTCTAATCCGTAATAGATATTTACTATACCTTTAATTTTTTAAAAAGATCATTCAGTTTGGGTGGGTATTTTGACCTCAAATCCAAAATTAAGTTTTATTTGTGTATTTTTATTTATTAACGCCCCAAAGGGCTTTTACATATTTCATTAAAATGATTATGTGTACAGAACTTTAAGAAAAATGCGATGCTCTTATAATTGTTGCAACATAAAAATATCGTTCAGGTATCTTTTAAACATGGGTAAACTTATATTAAATATATCTATAGCAGAGGTGAATTTATTTCCAAGTATATGTAGACGAGAAATGGGTGCATGTATTTGGTAGTTAGTCCCAGAATTATTGTTGCAGAATAATGTATTTTGCCGAGTTTGTCGATGAGGCACTTTGAAGTTGATTAGTTGCAGGAGTTCACAACGTCTAATAATAATAATAATAATGTTTTATTTCAGCAGAACAAAGCGGTGAGTGCAATACTTTGTCTGCCATATAAAAAGAATACATTTTAAGAATAAAAATATTACACACTGTAGAAATATAATATAAAAACATATATAAAAATTAAATTAAAATAAAATAACATATTTAACACTTATGCTACAGTGGCCTGAGGGAAATTCTCCATCTACGATGTAGGGGCGCGCCATGCCACTGGGCGACGGCCTGTACAAGAGTGTTTTCCGATCTCCGGTAGCGCTGACTCGTCCCGGCTATTCTGTGGCGCATCAAAGCAGCGAACCCATGCACCCTTCCCTCTGCGAACATCTGCGAGGCGCTGCATCTCCAAGGGAGGCCGAACAGCGCCCTGTAAGCGTGGTTATATTGCACTCGGAGTGTGTCCATGACGCCTTGTGTATATCTAGTCCATAGTTCGCTAGGGTAAAAGCGCATGCAGTATGTCTGGAATAGTTGCTCTTTTACCGGAGGACTGCACCTATTAAATCTTCTGGTGAGCATGTTGGCACGTACGCACAGCGCTCTTCTTTGGCGTTCTATGTCATTTTTATCATTTAGGTCATCAGTGATGACATGCCCCAAGTATTTGATTTCGCTGCAGATTTCAAGATTGCCTCCGCCGAGACGTATGGGCGGAATGACAGCAGGACCCGTATTTGCCTTGAAAATCAGCCGTGATTTTTTTTTTGCGTTATACATTAGCCCGTGACTAATAACGTACGATTCGCATATGGCTAGAAGTTTTCTCATTGCTCTTACCGATAGGGCAAGTATGACCATGTCATCTGCATAGCTGATATTGTCCATATGCTGGGGTATGTCAATGTGGCATCCGATTCTTGTTTTCTTCAGAGTTTTGCTAAGTTCATCCATGTATACATTGAACAGCACTGGGGACATTGAGCCTCCTTGTCTAACGCCGCACTTTAATTGAGCTGCTTCTGGTAGGCTATCATTCCATCTGATAAAGTTTTCCTGTTGGTTGTATCATGTACTTAATATATTAACAATTTGCGGTGGTACTTGTCGTTCGGTCAGTTTTTTCCATGACTAATACACAATAAATAATTTTAAATAAAAAAGTTAGGTCTGTCATTTTTCTTCTGTTTTGTAGAGTGTGTATTTTGAGATTATTTAACAATAATGTATAGTTTATGTGTTGTATTGGTATGTGTAGTTTGAAGTTAATAAAACGTAAAAATTTGCGCTGCATGCGTTCAATATTTTATAGTTTTGTATGAAACAGGCCGTGCAGCCGCTCCTCTTAAGGGAAATTGTGATTTTTTTGTTTGTTTTGTTCTTCAAATACAGTATCCCATTAAACTACAATTAAGTAGTTTGTTTTAAGTAGGATTTTCATAGTGAAAAAGTTGAGCTAAATAATAACAGAAATATAAAAATAAAATAATAACAATTTCTAAAACATCGAAAACACGTCTTGATAGTATAAAATTACCAATACTGCAAAACATTCAGGGATAACGTGGCAACGCAGGCGGCCATCTTCCTATAAAACCTTCAATAATTGAAACGATTAACCTATTCTTCTGCCCACGCCGTAAATCCATACACTCGGGAAAACACATCAATACTCACCACTCACCACTCCCGGGGACATTCAGCCAAGGAGCAAATTGTATCCGACAGCTCAGCAATTTCTGGAAATTCCTCCAACGAGATACATTTCAGTGTTATTAATTTGGACAATCGATTTGACACTCGTGACAATATTCTGTTTGGAAAATACCTGCCAAATAGCAACTGTCGATATTAAATATGAAGCGAAGGTGACAACTTATTTGGACACACAAACAAGTGTGAAAATATTGTTTCTTTGGGAATATGTATCCTAGAAACGTTATATTATTTACCTCGATTTCAATAATTTTTTCAATATCTGATCTCGGCCAATAATCATGTGCTTTGAAAAATATTGTTTTTTTTTACACGACACAACGATTTTTAAGATCAACGAGTTCCAAGATTTGTGCCCCTCTTTTAACGTTTTTTTTCCGAAACCGGTCGGGTTAATAACTGTAGCAGAGTAAAGAATACTCATTTTTAAAAGAATTAAAAAATTTACTTTTTATTCACCACTTTATTTATGTTTCGAAAGCGATGATTCTTTCATCAGGAATATATAAAATACTAAGAATAATAATGTCAAGTATGGACAAATGATAAAAATAGAACACAATAATCTACGAAAAGACAAATTTTAAACATGTACAAAAATAAATAATTTTGAAAAACAATTTTTTTATTAGAAATTAAACAAGATTTTTTTTTAATTGTTAATATTAATATGAAAATAAATTCAATAAAAAGCGGTTTTTAAAAAATATTTGATTATTTATTAAATTTTATTCACTACTAACGCTTTTTCTGATTTCTCAAATTACGAATATTTCAAATAAAAAGTAATTTTTTTTAATTCATTTATTAATAATGACACCACGAAGTTAATACCAATCGTTTGAAGAAATTGTAATACACATTTTGTTTGAAGAGTTTTAATGACGTACGTAATGCGTCGAAACCGGTAGCCTAGTAATAAAATAAAATAACAAAAGTACATAGTGATTAAAACTCTTCAAACAAAATGTCTAGAAATTGTTACAATGTTGAATACTCCGCTTATTAGACGGAAATGAAAGTTTGATAGACAGTAATACTTTTAGCAACGACAGAATCTTCTTCTGCTTGGTGAGGTAGAAAAAAATTGGTGAAAGTCGTAATGGTGTGCTGAGGTTATTCTGACAGTAGGCGCCATCGGAGGTGTGAGAGTAACTTGATTCAACGCAGATGCGGCTCCGAAAATTGGTAGACTGGACATTAACTAGGCCTGAATTATAAGGTAAATCCCAATCTTCCTCTACGCCTTTCTTATTCCGTCCCTACTTCTTCACCCAAGATTATTTTTTGGGGATGCCATCTCATTTACTCCATGAGTGGAATGTTTGTTACAGAAGGGGGGAAATACGCAATATATGTATTTTGTTTTTTACAGGAGACTCTGAGGGAAATTATTGGAGATGCTGTGTGGAGGGCCATTTAGAGGATAGGAAGGAGTGAACTTGAGCCTTGAAGAGTTGTACGAGGGAGGAAATACAGACGCCGGCAGATCATTCCACAGTCGAGCTGTTGAACATAAGAACGAGTCATAGAAGCGACCCGTTCTCATGTGATCATGAGCAAACGTTGGGCGCGCGTTTGGCATTTTTGACTATGCACCGGTGTCGAAGGGATCAATAACGCTGGTTCCTCAGAGCATCTTCTATTAAAATATCGATAGGACAAGGACAGCATTCCCACTTGACGCCTGTACTCCAAAGATTGCAATCCGTTTGTTGATATAGGCGAATCTATCAAGCGGACCGCCTGTTGCTGCACAGAGTCAAAACTTTTTTTTCATATATTTTGGACCTATTTGAGCCCACTTGCGATTTGTACAGGGTCAGCAGTTGTGTCCTATTAAAGTATCAGCGGGATTTGTACAGTACGCCCAGCTCCTGGGAGTCTAACTTTAGTCTGACTTCGATGGAGCCCCTGAGCTGGTCATTTAGACTTACACGAAGCGTACCGATGGCGGGCTTGTTGGGAAGATTGCTTCTATTAAAAGAGACCATTGCGTTTTAGAATAGATACCTAAAAATCGTTCAACATAATCTTGAATCATGTCGTAATAATAATTAATACCGTCAACCGAATATAATTTCGTTTGTTCAGAAATACATTCTTCAGGTCTGCCTGTGAATAATAAATCCGCCTGTATGTTAATTCGTTAGACGCAAAACCCATAAATTTATTGCAACACGTACAGGGGAGAATTAAGAGGTGAATAACAAATTATATAAAATATTTTTATTACGAACGATTCATATCAATCATGATAACATTGTTTTTTTATACTAGGGCCAAATCGTTTTGATTTA
>JAHDVE020007824.1:0-71019 GCA_022606495.2 Halesus radiatus
TTTTGATGCACTAAGGTGGTAAGAATTCCCGAGATGTTTTGAACCCTCTTCCCAAGAGCAATGAATAAGTAGGGGATATCCACTCTGGAAGACATTCATCCTGTAATATGCTCAATGACGCATCCCACCAGATAGTGAAATAAATGCTCGTACGATGTGTTTTATGATTGCACTATTACATTATTTATTCTAACCGATATTTATATTGATTTACCTGGTTCAAATACATTGATATTTTCCATTTATAATTTAATAATGTTTTTAATTTAATGAGAACTTTATTCCACTTTTACTTTACTTACCTGCAAAAGTAAGTCACATTTACGTATGGATTTCGATTTAGTGATCATTTTTTATTCTCTTTTTTTATTAAAATTTTATCTGGGGGGATGTGAAAATGATTTAAGCGAATTTTGACGGGGATATTTGAAGGGTTATTAAATATTTTACGCTTTTCATCCGATGAATTAATTTTATTAAAAATTCGGAAAATGTTTTTGTTTAGATTGCCGCGATGTTTTTTAATTAATTAAATTCTTATGTTTTCATTATTTTTTTAAGGAATTTCATAATTAAAACGCTTATGATTTCGAATGGATAGTAAAATATGCTGAAAATTATAAACGAAAATATATATTTTTTGTA
Source organism: Halesus radiatus (assembly GCA_022606495.2). NCBI lineage: Eukaryota > Metazoa > Arthropoda > Insecta > Trichoptera > Limnephilidae > Halesus > Halesus radiatus. The sequence goes on from JAHDVE020007824.1 coordinate 646, forward strand.
TTTTGTTCGTATAAAAGCGAACATTAGAAGTAAGTAGATATACTCGTATATATATACTAATTTGATGTAGGAAAGAATTTCCATGAATAATTTACTGCAATAACCTATGACCTGCGTTATTACCCTTTTACCCGCAATTGACCTAGTTCGAATAAACCACGTAATTGTTTCTCATGCAGAAATGCACTTCTACCCTGTCCTAATATTTATCAGGAATTGGAGTACTGCAGCTTTCGTGTTCAGTGTCCATTTAATCCTAAAAGTACTAAATGTGGGAATATTTTTATTTCAGTGGATGTGGACATTAACAACATTACAAAACATAATGTCACGCTCTGCTATTACAATTTTCAGGAACATTCTACACAGGTATCTATTAAGAATAAGAAACTATTGAAATCAGAGAAAGCTTTAACTATCACATAGGTATTTAATCCTTGAGAACCTATGCAAATCGAGTGCAATGATATGATTTAATTTCCTTCTTAATACCTGCGTGGTAAAGGGGATAATCGTTCCTTTGAATCAGATTTTAAAGCTCTGATGAACAGGTAAATAGGTGTACTGCAAGGATTCCCACCCGGTCGATCGCGGAACAAATTTTGGTCGATCCCACAGAGTGAATAATATATAGAGATGCTCTAACATGGAAGGGGAAGAAACGAAAATAAGATGGGGCAGGAAGCGAGCTAGATGTACCGTTAATTTAAGCAAAACAGCTACTAAGTAAAAAGGTAAAAATTGTTTACAAAATGCGAATATTATGTTTAGTATTTAGTTTGATCCCTTTTATAAGTGTTTTTGTAATTTGCTTACCGGAGTCAAAATTACGCAAAATAAACGTGGATGGCAGTGCACCAAAGCTGGGGCCAAAATGGGTTTCACTTGACTTTTGCCTCCAGCCTCAAGTTTTATCAATTCTGTTGTCAGTGGTCGTTCCCAATACTTACAATTGTGAATTTTGAAAATAATTAGGTATGATTTCTATTTGCATGCATGCTAAATCCGTTAATAAAGCGGTTTAATGGTCAAAGTTTAGAAGAACAAAAAAAAATAACACAAATTCTTGTTAGAAGTCGATCCCCGTGAAAACGAGTAAAACTTGAACTAAAGTAAATCCGTCGTGTTATTTTGCCCGACTGCACTCGCACTGATGTCGAGTAAGTTCCACCAAGTGTGAGAAGATTTTGGCTACCAGTATTATTACGACTTAAATTGTGTGAAAATAGAACGAGGAAGGAAAATTCACAAGTATTATTACGACTTAAATTGTGTGAAAATAGAAATAGGAAGGAAAATTCACACAAATATCGCATAACGTGCCGAGTTAACAGTATTTCAGTAAACGTTCCTTCAAAAATAATGAAGTAAATTACAACGTCAGCTCTCGAGAAATAATCCAAGACGACCCAGAAAGACATAAAAATATCAAGTAAATAAAATACTGGTATCGGGTCCAGGAGATTTCCCTGCTAAATAGTAAATACTTTGACTGTTATACAAATAGTATACCTCTAGACAGAATGCACGATCATCGACTATAAAACACCCCTCGTCCTTCTCGTGTTACCTAATTCCTTACACCCCCTTTCAAACTTATTTGGTCCTCTGAGGATACTCTTTACTCTGTGGTCAGTTCAAAATTTACATGTGTTTTTAAATCATTAAATTTCCAATTTGCCGTCATTTCCAGAACCCGCTGTTTACAGACACGATAATTAAAACGCGTTCCGCAAACAAGCCAGAAAATCAAAGAACAATCTTCACGGAATAAATACACATAATATAAACATTGGGGTTGGACTAAAAAACCGGCGCTTCTCTGACCGCGTGGCCAAACTACTGAGAACTACATCGTAACCTCTCATTCTGTTACACGAGAAGTTTATAAGAAAGAGGGAGATGTTATAGATATATAAGATCAACCTATTTAATTGAATTATTTAGGCTCTAAAATGTAATGTGTAAACAACCATCACCTCTCAGATAAGCTCTATCAGGTATTTTCGTATTTAGTATACAGGATCTATTAATAATATTCTTAACGCCATCAAAGAAACCAAACAGGTGTTAAAAGGATGCTTTCTCAAATACAAGAGAGAGATAAATATTTCGAGGGAACGACATCTATGGTATATCATCACCAATTTATATATTTACGGACATTATAATCTTCATTTAAAGGTCAGATTGTGGAAGGGAACATATTTTATGTTCTGTTCTATACACGTATTTAGCACAGAGGAGTTAGGTAACAGATAACGCCTTTGCCTGCATTTGAATGATCTGCACTTAATCCCTTTATCCTACTTTAAAGTTAACAACATATCTTCTGTTACAGAATCATTGATTATCCCTCATACATTTTGCAACTTTTAATTGCGCTCCTCAACATGCCCCGACCATGCAAAATAAATTCTTCCAATTATTAATGATTTACAAAGATTAAAAAAATATATTATGTTAATATATATCTAATTTTTTGCACCACAACTGCTTTCATATTTATTTATTCACGTCCAGGAGGCTTTTACATGTTGACACATTTATCACATAGTTATACAGAGGAGTTTAATAATACATAAAAAATAATTACAGTATAAAAGAAGCAAGTAGGTACACTATACGTATGTAGTTACAGCGTAATGAATAGCAGCTTTATCTATGGTTACATTATAACTGCGGGTTGTACAATATTGCAATATATCAATGGCAACAAGTCAAAATCTGTTGTTATATAGTTATATATAATATTTTGTATATTCGCGTATGTCAACATACTCGTATGTATTCAAAAGTGTCAAATTGTATTATTTCTCATTGTTCTTTCTGTTCGAAATTGTAGTGCTTAGGACAATCGTCGATTTTAAATTAAAACAATTTGGAATAGATTTGTATAAAGCTGGGTACATTTGAATGCTCGAAGGTTGTCAAACTGGTTTTTCGGGTCTGGAGGAGTCAAACATTTTGTATTGGTTTTGTTTCTATTTAAAACTCGTACTATTTAGAGCTCATTTTGGCGAGCAGTTTGATACCCATATTGTAATTTATGGTTTTTCGGACCGGTTGCAGTTTAATACTGGGCCATCGATATGTAGTCAAAAAATTACACGTAAAATATTTGTTCCTTATCTTTATCTGAAAAATTTAAACTATAAAAAATAATTATAAGAGAATTGATAACACTAACAGCACAATATTAACCTTGAAAACACGCATAATTTGACATAAAAACGATAAGCAATAGATTACTACTTAACTGGTATCAGGTTCACCGTACTTTCAGCGAAAGATCAACTAATCAATGGCTGCAAGGAGAAACTTGAATCATAAGGTATCCGCATAATGTTCCCTTTCCTTTCTTAAGAACGTAATCCAATAATTCCGTAAGTTTATTGGATTACGTTATTTATTTTATAAAAAAAAACTACATTCAGGGCAGTAGCATTCCAATTGGACTATATCAACGATAAGGAAAACAGCAAAGAAAACAATGGCATATTGAAATGGAAAAAAACCATAATATATGACCTGTTTACCAGTCTATACTGCCTTGCCAGTTGCCACGCACACAGGGAATTGCCTGGTGGAATTCGCGTGCAGAACTGGGTCTACAAACTTGTCGCATTACAATTTAAATTACTAAGTACGCCGCCTGTGTGACTGCGGACTGGTCACTGAAAACAATTATTTCTGGACTCAGGGTCCTTCTCATCTTACGACACTAAATGAGCCAACTTCTACAAAGAAGTGTAGCAAAATTGTAACTACCCATCCATTCTTCTGTATTTTGAAGTTAAAACAATGAGTGTAGTCTTTCTGTAAAAAGACATGACTGCATAATGATTATGACAATGTCGAGATATAAAAACGATCCTTTCGTGAAAGCATGTTCTGTTCTGGACTGCTATTAATTTTAGAATTCTTCCAACAGATGATTTTCTTTTTCCTGGTTGATAGAACTACAGGCATGTTTTAACTTTTTTTTCCTATTTTATCTGTTAGTTCTTTTAATTCCCCTAACCATTATTTCATTGGTCATGTTATCAAACATTGCCACTTCTCGAGATGACAAAAGTCGCTGGTTGTATTTCCAGTTGTGTCAGTATGTAAAATGTGTTTTGGTGCAATTTATACCATGTTCTGTAAACACGATATTATTGCTTGGAATTTATACTGCGATATGTAATAATAAATTGTGCTCATAGAAATGTGGACTGAATGGCAGTACAATGTGTCGGAATCGATTGATTTTTGTTAACACCTTAAACTTGGGTTTGGTATTGATGTTCGGGGACTATGAATTCGAAATCATTGATATATTTTTTAATAATAATGCGAAATTGGTACTGCCCCAGGGGCTAAGGTTAAATTTATGAAACTCGTATTTTGATTCTGGTAGTTGACTATTATGGTTGGTGATTACGTAATTTGTTATTAATTTATTTTTACTTAGTAGGGCAGAATATTATCTGATAAGAATGTCTAACATGCTAAATTCTTCTATAATTATCCTTCTTCTCACACGTCTCACGTTAATGCCCAGTACTCATTTACTATACATTATATATTTATATACTTGAAATAGTGGTCTAATATAAACTTATATATAATCACCTCTTCCAGATCAACAAAGGTCATTATAATCTTACTAGATCAACATACTACGGGAAGAGGTGATTATATATATATATATATATTACATTATAATTTACATATTGCTTATTTCTAATACTTATTACGTACACAATTTTTACGTCTTACTACTCTAAATATGCTTAATCTAGGCACATTTTGTATTTCACTGGGAACTAAGCTGTACATTTATATGCCTTTATACAGTAAGCAATTTTGTGTTCGGGATTTGTTTATTTTTTTGGTCTAATAACTTATGTCTGTTTTGTATGGTGTGTGTGTGGAAGTCTTTATTGTAATGTAGTTTGTCTCTAAAGTAGGGTGGTAGTAAATTATTAAAAACTTTATAAATAATAATTAAAAGGTTATAGAAAATTCTATATCTAATTCCTTAAACATTTACTGTATTGATTTATATTTATTATACTTTAAAATTTGTCTCATTGCTCTATTCTGGATTAATTTGTGTTTTTTAAACTACCTACATTACTTAGATAGAGAACACTAGAACTCTGTGTATGCGTGGTGCAACAATTGTTTTATCAATTATTAAACTTGTTTTTTTTTTAACGAAATTTTTCCTAATTCTTCCAAGGAAAGACTTTTTACAATAAAGTGGGGAGTTTTCTTTAATATTCATGTGAGTCTAATATTATTCCAAAGTACTTTATCTTTTTTACCCTTTCCAAGTTTTCACCATCCATTATTACTTGATGACGTTCATCGTACTTTCGGTTACCAATGATGATGTATTTTGTTTTTGAGATGTTGAGTATCTATTTGGTGTAGGTGACGCGGTTAGGATATCTAACGGTCATCGCATGGACTACTATTAGCTTCCATGGAAAATGGACCACGGAAATATTATTTATGGAAAATATTTTGTGTTCCTTGTGAAATCACGCGTCCAGTATTGACGGCGATGATATAATCGTATTATGATTACGTGATAAAAATAGCTTTCTGGCGTCAACACTAATGAAATCTGTTGGGAGATGAAAGCAGTTTGCTTTGGCTGATATATTGCCTACAGACGACCGTTTTCACCGGTACTGACAACTGAAAGCACCACATCGAAAGGCTCCGCCGTCCGACCGCCCTTTCCTTAAGTCAAGCCGATCCTTTCCCACATGTTTTCTTAAAAACGGCGGACAAGTCGGATGTGTGTGGAGGCGGCCTTAGGACCGATGAGATCATTCTTAATCCGATCCGTTTTGAATCATACTGCTCTTCCGGAAACTGTATGAAATGTTAATATTTACTGGAAATTTAGACGTTTCAACGTATTTACATAATTATTTATTTGCTAAAAAAGTTGTTTCGGGAAGGTCAACATTAGTTTATGTTTACGGTTTAAATGTTTTTTTTCAACTTGCGAAGCAAATAAATCTATTTTATTGACATACATAATTTAGTTCAGGGCGCTATTGCCACACGAGTGGGTACCTATAATTCATTTCGTAGCCGTGAGATCTTTCGATCATCGGACCCTTATATTGTGGCATTTAAAAAAAAACTACGCTTAGTCCTGGCTTCTTCGCAGTACGAATACATATTTCAAATTTATAGTGAATTGAATGCTTCTCTGGAGGTTCCTTAACCGGCCTCACAACAACGCCCAATCGGATGGCAATGTAACTAGAGTTGCCTTATAATATTTTTAAATATATTTTTTTTTGTATTTCTCAAGAATAATTCATCCAATTTGTTTTCCGGAGCAGCATAAACTGTAGAAATATGAGCTCTGCCGTCAAAAAATTTGCTAAAATATTTTCAACCAAATTTTGGGGTCCCATCTCACAGCGTCTTATCCGTCATGAGATATAGAGTTTTGGAATTCGTGTTTTTGAAATATGTTTTGTCCCATTTTTTTTTAATAATGTTCAACCTGAAAAATTGTGTTGAAAATCAGACGAAACCGGGTAGTAACTAGTAATCGTTTATAAAATACAGATTATAACATAACATCATAACGTACACATTATCCGACCTGCAATCAAAATCACCATTCATTATTCCAGTTTGTTTGTCCAGTGTCCAGGCCCACAGGAAGTAATGTAAAACGTCAGGTTCACGTCAAACAGTATTATGGCGAGCAAACAGGCCTCCCGCCACTCCCCGCCGATTCATTAATTAAAATATTATACGTAATGGCAAATGGCCGGGGGATATTAGATATTATGAATAGGGCGGGACAGCCAGGCACACATTGTCATTAATTTATTGGATGGGCTATATTATTTAAGTACCTACGTAAAATTCGCTATTCTTAACCACCAAATACCGCAGATATATGACAATAACTTCACCTCCTAACATTTCCCATACATTGAAATGGCAACATGCCACACTAGCGCCTCTCGTGGCCTGCGTTTGTGGAATTGGGTTTTTCCATACATTTGAATAGATTTTCTATGAAATATATTCTTAATTAATTATGGAAATCGAAAACTCAAAAAATAAATATTAGGTAACCTACATATGATTTTACTACCTTTTTCCTCATAAATCAAATAAAATATTAAAGAGGCTCTTAGGTTTGTATTAACAGTTATAAGCCTCGCCGCTCGACGTTCCGCTTCGGTCTGTTAGTATAACTGTTAGTACAAACCTAATTGCATCTTTAATATTTTTTCTTTTATAAAAAAAAGGAGTAAAATCATATGTCGGTTACCTAATATACATATATATTTTAAAAAATTTTAATTTGTGTAATTTATTAAAAATGTATTTCACAGAAAATCTATTAAAATGCATAAAAAACAAATCGTACAAATGCTACATTATCAAATTTAATTATCATTATCAAATTTAATTATCTTTATCAAATTTTATTATCGTTATCAAATTTAAAAATCTTTATCAAATTTAAAAATCATTATCAAATTTAAAAATCATTATCAAATTTAAAAATCATTATCAAATTTAAAAATCATTATAAAATTTAAAAATCATTATCAAATTTAAAAATCATTATCAAATTTAATTATCCTTATCAAATTTTATTATCATCATCAAATTTAATTATCACTATCAAATTAAATTATCTGAAATTAAAATGACTAACCATACCTTTTTTTAATACGAATAAAATTTACGAACATCTGTTATTTTGTTTGCACAATCTTTTTTGAAGTTCGAGTCCAACCAAGAATATTAATTATTTGATGTTTTGTTTTGATTACGAAATGAAACATCAAACAATGTATAAATATCTTAGCGATAGGCACTATGCTGTACCCACTGAATAGATAATCCCTAGAAATGTGATAAATACCTATTTAAAAGAAAATTGAGGTCGCCAATTTACATAAGACTTTCGACTCCTTGACCCTGGACAGACCAAATAAATTGATTTTTCTAAGGAAGAATGTCGATAGTTGAAAACGTTTAATCAATTTCACCAGATTTAAGGAAAACATTAGCTTACTTCAGGCACACGGACACGCCGGTAACGCACTTCTATGTTACACCCTTCACTCGTACTTTTGTTCTCATTATATTAGGTACTATAATATAATTATGTATGCCTGGATTACCTAAGTATTCTTGCATGCTATCTCGTATAGTCTGGCATTTAATAGTAGACAAAAATTGAGGGCGCTGTGATCGTTTAAAAGGTTTTAAATGACAACACCAATATGGCTCATAGGGAAAGTAAGTTTAAAAAGCTTTATAATTTTTTTTAAATTTTTATATTTAAACTATTTTTATTATTTAACGCGTTGCAAGAAATATAATTACATGTTGATAGGCGATTTTTGTACTTCTGAAATGTATGTATCAAAATACCAATTTATTGGTGTTAAATCAAAATAATACCAAATCTAATTCACAGATCAAAAATATAAATAAAAACGTTGTTTTGCCCTATTTCTTCAAAACGAACTGTCAAACTTGAATGTAAAAAAAAAAATAATATAAAGAACAAGACAAAGTGAGTAACTCGGTGTTGAATAGTTTTTAGTTTCACTTTATTATATTTCTACTTCTTATTGCCAAGCTGTTTCTGCATATGCATTTTGTATTTTGCATGTAGGTAGTAAGTAATTAGTAATTGAATATGCAGTTTTAGTAACGGTAAAAACTCTTGAATATAACGACGTTAATTAAAAATGGTTATACGTTAGTACACCATTTATCCATACTTACCTGCTTGCAAAAAACGTATGTAAACACGATGTGCACATTGCATAGTGCGGTATGAAAAGTGTATTTTTTTATGAACAGAACGACTCTGTATGTTTAGGTAAGTACCTACATACGTGCAACGAATGCGTTTATTGATGATTAACAAAGTAGGTACTAACCTCTACAATAGGTAATAAAGTTTAATGCAATAATATTAGGTACTGTTTGAAAGGGAAAACTACTGATTGTCTTGAATGTTCATAAAATATCCGGTGATCGTTTAAATCATATTGCTTGGATTTTCCAAAATTTATTAATTTAGATTGTTGCGAATTTATCATAGTATAAAATCTGTGTAAGTACTCGTACCTTATTTTTCTGGTGCTTCTTGCTATCGGAAATTGGCTATCGGTCCGGAGCCTCAAAATACCCGAAACAAACCCTCGACTCTGCAGAAAAAAGAGGTGCGTTTTATTGAGATTGCCCTATCTTAGCAAACGGATTGCAATCTTTAGAACACAGAGTGGGAATGCTGTCCTTGTTCTACCGCTATTTCAATGTACGATGCTCCGAGGAATTCGCCTCATTGATCCCTTCGGCATCGGTGCATAGTCGGGAAATACGCTAAACGCGCGCCCAAATTTTGCACACAGTTGACATTTGTCACACGAAAACGGGTAGTTTCTATGACACTTTAAGTTCAGGAGCCCGTCTCTGCGTTTTTCCCACCTACAGCGTGGGTCTTATCAAGACCCCATATTCACTTCTTCCTCTCTTCAATAAAGTCCTCCAAACAGCATCCTCAAATATGACATAGGCCCTGAGGAAGGGCTCCTGTGTGGGGTTAATATTCCCCTGCGGGCTGTAACCACTAGGCTTCAAAGCTACGGGGCGTGACATTTTTCTCTACTACATCTTTCATCCGTCTTCCCCTGGATTATCAATTGAGTAATTTTATGTTTGTTGGTCGTCATGAAGTGACTAAGGTATTAACATATTTTCATAATTTAATGAAATGTCTCATCTCTTCGATGACGATTAGATTGGTTAGTTTTGGTCGAGCGGTTCAAAACGTCGGGCTTCCTCTGCGACGTCACGGGTACAATTTTCTGCTAGCAAAACCTCGGTCACACGGAGCTATTTCAACGGTGCTATGTTGCCACAGGGAATGTTCGCCACTTTTATAGCCGCTAGTAGTACTAGAACTCGCCTAGCAGCAATTGTCACACGAAGCGATTTCAACGCTACTATTCAAATAGCTGCGTTGAAATCGATCCACGTGATCGAGGCTTAATTACGCAAGCAACATTTTCCGCTTATTGAAAAATGGAAAAAGGAATTAAAAAAATTATTCGTAATCAGGTTATTCGTAACCTGGAAATGTTTGTATTTCTTTTAAGTATTATTTGTTTTAATATCTAAAATCCCGTTGATAAAACTAGTGTTTTAGCATGATGCAATATTCGCCATCTTGCTTTTGCAGACTCCCGTCTGCATATTGTCAATATGGCGCAATTTACAACATGCTTAAAAATTCCTTATATTTTTGAGAACTGTAAACGAGTGATGTTGAATGTTGATGGGAGGTTTTCAAAGTGCCTAGCCTTCGCTTTGTTGAGTCTGTTATTGATAAATGGCCTTTCAGACTATTACAAAGCTTTTAAAACTGTAGTAGTCCATTCGTAAATTAGATTCAGCCAAAGTTCCTTTGATGTTGCCGTTTAAGCCATGTCCACACCGCGCCGCCATAGAAGCGGCTGGCATCCATATAACATCGCAGCATGGCGTATGGGAAACCGTGACAAAATGTGACCTAAAACCTTAGTAAGAATTACAAAACCAAACACAACAAACCTTTGCGACGCAATTTTTCTTTAAAAAATCGTGTATATACAAAGGAAGTTTAACAAAAAGTAAACCAACGAAGTTTCTTGTGCTAACAGTGGTTAAATACAAATGTTTTATTTATGAAGCTAACAAGATAAAGAAAAACAAAATAAGAAGGAAGAGGTGAGAGGAAAAGGATGATTGGATTGGTACAGGAGATGCTCTCGATACATTTTATACTCGTGCATCAGTTTGTGGTCGTACGTATTACTTCGGCTCGATATTTTGAAAGGGTATTGTGAAGAATGTCGATATTGTGAAGAATGTCGATATTGTGAAGAATGTCGATATTGTGAAATTGTACGTTATGTTGCGCACAAATACGGGGAATTGGAGAATTTATCCTAAGATTGGTCCTGCATGCGGGCAAATCGGATTGTCGGGTTGGTCTTGATGGTATGTGGATGTTTATAAAGTTAATGAGCTCTGGCGAGTCCAGGCCATTATTCATCATTTTAAATAACAATATTTGATCAAATATTAAGCGTCGCGTTTGAAGCGTGTTGAAGTTATGAAATTTTAAGGATTCGGTATTATTTGCAAAGTGTAAATTTAATTTATAATTTATATGCTTAAATAATTAATCAATTATATAATAAATGATTTATTTATTAATAAAGAAAGTGTGTAGACATATGAAATGTAAACTCAAAAGGACCTTGTGTTTGGTTTCGAAGTTCGGTTGCAGCCATGAATCAAGTAATGCAATGGACGTAAACGTGAGCGCTGTGAGCAGAGGGAAAAACGTTTTCCAACCGAAAATATGACAGGTCAATTCGTCGTAAACACTATATTTTATGACTGCACACGCCAAATAAGGAAATTCATAACTTACTGGTTATGGTGGTTATGTCGACTTGTCCAAATTTAAGTCACGTGCAATTTTAACTTCCATCATTGTATTAGAAATAATAATATTTATTTATTTGAAACACATTATTTAACATCAACATTTAAGAAAGCTTTGACTGCCCAACTAGGAACAATTCCCGTTTTAGGACAGTCAAATTGACAAGTTTTGTTCATATTAAGTGCCATTATACAAAAATAGAAAGGAAAAAGCTAGTATTGACTTAGTATTGTAATATAATATATCTGGAAAAAAGTATAAAGAGATTATGTATATGTGTTTGATAGGTACTGGTTGGTGCTATCTGGAAAAAAGTGCATTTAAAATTGAGTACTAAAAACAAAGATAATATTATTGAGTAATTTTGATAAGATTGAGTTAAGTATCACTCGGATTTATAAGCCGACGACGAAAGTCGGGGATGCAGCCGATAGAGATATAAATAGATAAGTAGATTCCCACGTTTAATTAAACACAGAATAATCACGTGAAACATAAGTAAATAAAATAACATTAACGATATTTTAATGTTATAGAAGAATCTCAAATCTTAAAAAAAAACATTTACATAACACAAATGAATACACGAGGCCAGCGAAGTAGCGCAAGATATAGAAGCCTGGAGTTGAGATGTCTTATATTATACGTAGAAGCCATCGGTCTATTGCCAGACTTGGTAAATATGATTATATTAAAACGATGGATTCCTAAACTAATAACCAGTGACGGGCTTTGCTCTATGACCAAAGGTAGACTTTTATTTAATTAATTTGTGCTGTTTCACAATTAATTAATTTAAAAATAATATATAGTATATTTGCGCACGTTCCAGAGTGGAAGATACTGTCAGTGTCGCGCTGGTGAAAGACCACCATTCAGAATTGAAACTTTGCTTGAAATGGCTTTTAGCCGTGTTTGGTGACCAGATCTGAATAGCCAGGTATTTCCCCACCTTCCTCTCCCCTTTCTCCTTCCTCTCCGCAATACCTTCAGCCTCACAACATTCCTCAATTGGGCATGTCATAGTCTCACTGGCTCTAGGCGGTTGGGAGCAGTTGAGACTCTTCTACGGTATTTATGTAAAAAATAAAAATAAAAGGCTGTGTGTGGTTTTCATGTTCGGGTATGAATTGTACATTGAATGTGTGAATATTGCCATTTTATTAACATCCTGATTGTTATGGCCAACTGAATAGATCAGCGTATATACTAGTTCCTTATCAAATTCATGAAAAAAAAAACAAATTTTTCAATTTTTAATGTTTAGTTTGTTTTTCTTAGGGTAGGAACAGCTTTTCAGTCTTTATGGACTGCACCCCACTGGTAGGTACCTACCCAAACAAAAATAAAATAGCCAAATGGGAATCTGTCCATATTATGATTAGTGCAAATGTTTTTTTTTATTGAATTATGTTTATCTGTGGTTTTACAGCAAATTTAATTTGTTTTTTTTTTCAATCTCGAGTTGAAGACAATCGATGCATAATGCAGACATGTGTGAACATTCCACTTCGAGGTTTATGAGGATTAATGCAGCACAATTGATATTAATGTTAACGTGTTTTTTTTGTATTCTAAATGAATAAATGTCTAAAATAATATACGAAACACCTTTTAAAATTTCTTCAAACGATTGGTATCTTTTTGGCGTCATTATTAATTAAATAATTAAAAATGTACTTTGTTTACACCACTTTTATAAAAATAAATAAATATATCTACATGTTTCGACAGCAATGCTGTATTCATATATTCCTGAGAATGACAGCATTGCTGTTGAGGTATTTATTTATTTTTATAAAAGAGGTGTAAACAAAGTACATTTTTAATTATTTAATATGAAACATCTATTTACTAATGAAATCATGATGACAGATGCTTCACAAAGGTGATAATTGTGTTTCAAATTTGCACTTAACTCATTTCGGCACTTTGCCATCGACGATGTGAACTAAAAAAACTCGAGACAAAAATCGTAATAAACATTACACGGCTTAACTTCGCGTCTTTGCAAGTTTCTAAACGGCTTTCAAATGTGTTTTTTCGAAGCTTTTATTTATGCTAAATTCTTAGAAGAATGCCCCCCGCCGAATAAGCACAATAACAATATCAACCCAACTCCCACGTTCGTGTTGCTCAACGTTTCTGAATGTTGCCGCGTGTTACCGCATATTGCCGAATGCCCGAATAATGCGTTGTTAATTCTCTTCACGGTAACAGTAACAAACCACACGTAGGAATAAATACTCGAGCCGAAACTGGTGATGTCATCCTTTATTATTTCTCACTCCGCCGTATTGCGCTCCGTGATGTCATTTTCAAATCAAAATAATTGTATTTGAAATTCGAATGCAGAGATAGTACTACCTTTTTAAATGGAAATGGAAACCGCCAAAACCATCAAGCCATTTAAATTTTTAATAGAAGCCGTAGAATAATATTAAATATACATTTTCCGAAGCATGCTTTTAACAAGGTTTGACGTTTTTTACTCAAAATCTATTATTTTGCAATGATGGTTTGGGATTACACGCATCAAAGTTATATTGTTGTATTATTAATTATGAGAATTTAATAATGGTTTGCCAACAATTTGAATTAATAATAAATTATTATTATGAATGAGCCCGAGTTTCAACATTATTCTCCATAATTGAACAAACATCATACATAGCACGTCGTGTCTTGTTCAATACCTATTATGTTTTGTTTTATTTTTTCTTCAAATAAATGGATATTTCAAGGCGATAATGCAGTTTTAAAAGTTTCCCTCTATACCCTTTTTTAATATGAATACCGCACAGGAGTCCCAAACTGCTCCCAACCGTCTGGAGCCAGTGAGACTATGGCATTCCCAATTGGGGAATGTTGTGAGGCTGAAGGTATTGGGGAGGGAAAGGAAAAGGGGGAGAGGAAGGTGGGGAAAAGGGTAAATACCTGGCTATTCAGATCTGGTCACCAAACGCGGCTAAAAGCCATTTCAAGCAACGTTTCAATTCTGAATGGTGGTCTTTCACCAGGGCGATACTGAAAGTATCTTCCACTCTGGAACGTGCGCAAATATACCATATATTATTTTTAAATTAATTAATTGTGAAACAACACAAATTAAATAAATAAAAATTACTTGCGCACACCGGGATTTGAACCCGCGACCTTCGGATTCGTAGTCGAGAGCCTTACCCCTCGACCATAGAGGCCGTCAAACTTACTTTTCTTATATTCTAATTTCTTTCATTCGGGATTATATGTGTATAAATCAATACAAGTATCTAGATACTCACGATTTAAACAAATATTATATAAATAACAAATTAATTTAATTATTAACTGTATTGTGCATTGCACCTTTATCGTGATTAAACATTCTTAGAAATATTGACGCATCCAAACCTAAAGTATATATTTTTAAATAACAGATTACACCGGGAACAAAATGTACATTAATATAATGTCAATCAAAATAACCTGTGACCCTGATAATGCTAATCAAAACGGTGTTGCTATTATCACGACTACGTGTACAACTTTAGTTTTTTTTTTCATCTAAAAAAATATGAATTCTGACTATGTCAGACGATACCTAATCAACATAATGAATATTTGGAACCTTAGCTAACAAATAAAGGCTACTTTTTATAATTATAATTTATAACTAGCTGATCAACCCCAGATTAACCCGGCATTGCTAGAGATTTTTTTTTTTTAGTAAATTCATGGAGTTGTGAATTCTTGCTTGTCGTTTAGGTGCCATAATTGATTTAACGGCGAAATTAACTATATCTAAACAAAGAAACAAACGTTCATTTGGAAATTTTATTTCATTCTAAACATATATTTTTTCAAAATATATCTAAATAATAAAGTTCTTAACTAGGTACCTACTTGTGTTTTCCATTTTGAAAATATTCTACCCAAACAAACCTTCTTCTTTTGAATATCTAAACTGTGACTAACCAGAGTGGAATATCTACGCGAAAACATAAATAAAACAGGGCGGGTTCAATGTTTTTCATACTAATTTTAAAACATTATAGCAAGAGTTTTACATATTGAATTTCTCTGCAAACCTTTCCGGCACTGATAAGAAGAAACTGTGCTATTTTCAGCGAATTCGGTCCAGTAATTTTCGAGAAAATCGAGGACAGACAGAACCCAAGAATCTATGAGTGAATTGGGTGAAATAACATGTGGAGTGCCACAGGGATCAATTCTTGGACCGTTGCTATTTCTAATATATGTTAATGACATAACAAAGTGGGGCATTAAAGGAACTCTTCAACTTTATGCGGACGATACTGTAATTTTTTATAACAAAAAAACCTAGCGGAACTTGAAATGGAAATGAATGCCGATGTTTCCCATCTCACAACCTGGTTGAGAATAAATAAACTGACCCTTAACGTAAAAAAAACGCATTATTTACTATTCGGCAACAAGAAAAATTCCAGCCTCGATATCAAAATTGGTGACAACTGCCTCGAAAAGAAAACGACAACAAAATATTTGGGCCTTATAGTAGATTCTCAACTCTCGTGGGATCTCCATATAAATCATGTAAAGGAGAAAATTACCCCCATAACTGGTGTGCTATATAGACTTAAAGGATTACTACCCATTCCGTTACTAACTGCAGTATATTACGCCATGGTACATTCACACATTTCCTATCTCTGCTGTATCTGGGGCTTTGCCTCGAAGAAATTGATTGCTGATCTGCAGGTGGTTCAAAACCGAGCCCTCAGAAATGTTTTTGGACTTCCATGGGACACTCATGTCAGGGACATCTACGCAGTTTCCGGTATCCTTCCAATCACGATCCTTCCTAAGTATGAAATCACCAGCACCATCCTACAAATTACTCAACAATCAAATCACACTAACGTCAAGCCACTTTACAATCAAGACATCCACAACCACAATACTCGAAATAACAATAAAATCCGCATTCCTCAAACGCACACTACAAAATATGGAATAAAATCTTTAAACTACATTGCCTACACACTTTATAATTCGCTTCCAGATATGTACAAAACCATCCAGAAAAATAAAAAATCCCAAAATGATGGTATAAAGGAATACTTTTTAAGGATATTTAAAAATGAAAATCAGTAAATCCATATTTGTATATTTTGTTGTTCCTTTATATGTTTTCTCTTGTGTGTTGTTCTATTTAACTTGGCCTTATAAAATTATTTCTGTTTGTATGTGAAACTTGTATTTTTGATATTTTGCTGTCAATGTAAAATTGTATGTACTATCTCCTACTTATGTATTGTAAATTCCTCCCGCCCTAAAATGAGTTTTGAAACTCATCGGGATTGCTTTAGCAAGAAATAAATATATAAAAAAAAATAATATTTTTAAAAATCCATTTAATGCAGTTAGCACTTCCGACAAATATCATATCACACTAACAACATTAAAGATGGCGTTAATTCTTCTTCAATATTAAAGTAAAGACGATTAAAAATTAATTGCATTATTTTGTATTTCCGCATATGCCAATATTTTTTATTTATCTTTATCAATCTAATAGTGTTTTTTTAATCATAAACCAACTCCGAGTCCCAACTTGGAATATTTACCGTAAATTTTTACAAGAATAAATTTTAAACATGCTGTGTGCGAAAAATGAATGTGTCTGAATACTGTGTTCTACTCAACTCTGTTTGTGATTGCGATACCTATCCTATTCTAAAGCATTCAATAACGCTATATTGTATATTTCCGTTTTGAATGAATTATTACTATTGCCAAATCGTGATTAACCTCAACTCACGACTTATTCAGTAGCTTGGCATTATCTGACAATGCCCTATTCAATGATGAAAAAAATAATAATAGGTAATGATTTGATGATAATTATTACTGTTAACGTTGAAAGTGAAGCGCAGCCTCTATTATAATGGTCCTGCCACCGAGAGTTCTGTTATAACCTCTCTTTCTTTATACTCGTCGATATAAGAAAGGGGGAGAGGTTACGACGAATCTATCAGTGGCGTGCCCCATTTAATTTGGTTAGTAGTTTGGTCGTGGCTCGCAGACCTTTATTAATAATTTGCCAGACAAGATGCCGAGGAAATAAAACGGAATACCAAATTATGGTCCAGACATTCTTAAAGTGACGGAAATTTAGGTCTGGGAGTTAATTGGAATTAACACACATGCCTGACATACTGTTACTCGTATGATGAATTTTTGTAATACTCTTTCCAGATTCCTTGTTTATAATTAAAACTGTTAAAAATATCACGTCGATGAAAACTATAAACTATGTACAACTAAAAATATATTTTTTCTTCAAAAGTTTTGTAGTCGTTTTGTGGCTTCATTATTAATAAATTAATAAGAATTACTCTGTTTACACAACTTTTTTAATATATAAATATCAACGTGTTTCGAAAGCAAAGCTTTCCTCATCAGGATAATCAGTATGCAAATGATGAGGAAAGTTTAGTTTTTTGTTTGTTTTATTTATCGTTTATTCTGATGAGGAAAGCTTTGCTTTCCAAACATGTTGATATTTAAATATAAAAAAGTGGTGTAAATAAAGATATTCTTATTAATTAAAAAATGTATAAAGCAAGTCTTAACCCTATCAAATAATTTTTCCATTTGTACTTCCATAAATTCAGATCAATCCATTTATATTGTCCCTAGATAGATTGCAACGATTTACATGCCATTGTTTGACAGCTGAACTTACTTTACCTAGAAATCCCAGACAGATAATACAAACAGGTTTTTCATTTTCAAATGATGTATCTGAAAACTGTTAATGTTTTTTTTTCCTAATAATTGTTCAGCACACTCATGTGTTTTTTTCAATCAAACTTTGACCAATAATATGAGCAAAAAGATTTGTAACGGTTTTATTTCATGCGAATAATAGTAATATGTGTATTGGTTATCACATAGCTACCTAACACAGTGATATAAATTCATCACAATGTCTATAAACTAATGTCATGATAAATTACAGCTACCTACCTACGTACCTGGGACGTTCGTGAATATTTGAATGGTGTGCCCAAGTATACCTGTACAAAAATTTCAAAAAATCTTTATTCTATAAATAAAAGTTCAAAGTACAAACGGAATAGCTTCTAGATACATCTTATTTCTTGCAGTTAACCCCAAAATGCATTTACTTATTAAAAATAAAATTTACGTATTTACATAAAGCAAAGTTTAATCTGTTCAGTGCGTTGAATTCATGTGTTCAAAGTATTTATTTATTCTTTAATTTAAAAAAAGAAAACAAAAATATTAGCCACTCATCTCACTAGGACAGTCATGTGTTGAGATTAGCGGCTTTACAATTTTAGTGAAACGATATATTATAATTTTTTTTTTTTAAATAACACCAAAGTTATTCAAACTATAAACATCTATTAAATCTACAGTAAATCTTTAAGTTGGGCTGTACATTTATAGATTACAACAATAATAATTTCATTGTAACCCAAATAACTATCAAAAAAGTGTTCTCCAATTAGCCACAATCATAGGGTGACCATATTTTTATTAACATGAAGTAGTGAGTAAATAATAACAGGTAAATAATAATAAGTAAATAATAATAAGTAAATAATAATCAGTAAATAGTAATATTCGTTTAAGGTGTAGTGATATTTGTTCAGAAGGAATGTTTTTAGTGATGATTTAATTAGAAGTAGATCGTATGTTTGTTTGATGTTACTTGGAAGGTTGTTATATACTTTAATTGCCATGTAGTAAGGTCCTTTTTGTAATATTGTTTGGTTGGCTTATGGTTTAGTAAGTTTTCCATAAATCTTATCGTGTGTTGGGTATTTTAGTGGAAACCTGCCTGGAGATGACCGTACTGATATTAATTGGTCGTAGTTATGCAGAAAGCGTCTAACCCACAAATTGCCAAAATCGACTTTTTGGTTTTTTCCTACAGATACACACGAGATTTTTATATGCTAAAAACATACGGCTCCAAATGCAATAAATTTATGTTTTCACTCTAGGAATGCTGTAATATCCCCTTGTATTGTCAAATTTTCAAACTCGCTTTTCTCTGCCTTATCTTTTTTGATTTAGATGTTTTCTGCATAACTACGTCCAATTATTGTATCTTGTTAACTTTAATTTATTTCTTCGACAACAATTATTTTTCATTTTTAATGCTTCCTTTTTTCCCCGTTAATTCTTTATCTCCTTTCAGACAATTGTAAATTGAGACATTTGAAATACGTTTGAGTGCCACGGTTCACAAACCCCATAAAGCGCACAAGCGACCAGATAGCGGGTTAAAATATAAAAATACAATATACCTTTATCACACTGCGACGGTAATGTCGTTTGTTGTACAGTAAAACGTTTCAAACTTTTTATAAATGACGTTTCCGTAACGGTTGAAGCTGAAGCTAATGTAACTAGTTTTTTATGACCTGTCAATAGAATACAATAGCATTGTCATATCATTAAATCCCCATTCATGAGAGGAGATTTTTTTTCACCGTGCAATTTTCGGCAGAAAAAAACAGGTACAAAACTCTAGAAGAAAATCGTTGAAGTTTTCCACGTATTCTGAAAGAGGAACAACCTCGTAAAATCTCAGTTACCTACGAATATTTATTAATTTTCGTTATTCATTAATATTTTTTATCAAAGTTTTCTTGATGAAAATTGAATAATAACACTTACTGAAGCTGGAGATTCACAGGTTCTTTATATGTAACTAACGTAAACTTCTATGGTTTGTTAGTAACCACAGAAAACCAATTCAAAGACCACGTGTACTTGGTATCTACTCAAATTGTATATTCCTGTTATATTGAAAACATATTCAGAATGGAGATAAAATATTATTATTTTCTTCGGGCACCTCCGCATTCAAATTTCTATGTACACATTACAAACTTCTTTTGAAAACATATTATTTTTTAAGGTAATCTCTATTCTGATCTATTTGAAAAAGTAATTCTATGAAATTCCCTCCATAGAAAAAAAAAAGTATGCTCCGAAAAATATAAATAACACGTGGTTCTGTTATTTAACATGTTATAGATATGAAAAAATTCACAGCGTTTATTTAAATGCTATTTAATTCAGCAGTCTGGAGATTTTTGCTCTATTCTAAGTATGTCGTGTTTTATTAAAAAAAATTAAAAAAACGATTGCTTTCGCTCTAAACGTTTTTTTTTATATTAGAGCTCTCTCTCTTTCTCTCTACCGTATTAACATATCTCATTTTCAAACATTGTTCAGTTGCCGCTCGGTGGGTATTGGTGGGTCTTAAACTCATTTTTACATAGGTAGCTACTAGTAAATAGCTTCTTACAAACAACCACTGATTCCGGGTGATTGAATGACTCAATGAGCCCCTCCCACGTGGCATTAAATCAATCGACCGTCACATTATTTATTTCTATGGCATCTCCAGAACAGGCCCATCGCCCCCTTCAAATCAGAAATGGGCCATTTATATTATTAGGAATATTTTGACATTGGTAATAGACCGGATCGAATATCCGACACGGTTTAAATCACTGAAGAAATAAACCTAGTGTCAATGTACCCGATGAGGACTCATTAAAGAAAATTACTTGTGAAATAATATTTTCAAATATCGAATCGTATCGTAATTCGTAGTGAACAGATGATCAAACTATAATAAGTGTGTATGTGTCACTTTGATCCGCTTTAAAGATATCATAAAAGTGAATAAACTTGAAGCAGCTATTTTTTATAAAAAAATTGTACTGATCATATAATAGTGTGTTTTGTCACCCTTTGGCATATATTATCTTCTACTTTGCCTTTACGTGACAAATGGAGATTCAACACGATATCTCAGTCTGACCCTTCGCAGACCTAAAGTTTCGGTTGGAGGTTAGGAAAGTTTCGTGACAAATAGGATTAAATTAATAAGATAACCCTTACCCATCCTTGCTTGAAATATTATAGCAAATTTGCCCTTTCTGTCTTGTCTTTTATTTACCGAACAACTGGTGTCAACTTCCCTATCAATTAATCACGACATATAAACACATTACATGTTTAACACACACCCGATACTAGATTCCGATTTCTCGCAAAATTAATTATTAAATAAAATCAATCTATGGATAGTTCTTGAACTCAAGTTATGCCATGTACATGGCAGTAAATTTCTGCAATATCAGTGGTAGGTACTTTTTCAATTAATTTATTATCCTTTTTGAGCAATAATTAACTAAAATAAGGATTAAATAAAACAAATACTTTGTTTTACACCAATAATTTATTTTTTTAATCATCACCAAGCTTCGTTAAGGTAAAATTTAAAACTTAAAAAAAAAACATAAAGTGAGCATATACTATACTCGTATATGTGAGATATAGAAAATATAATAAGAGGGAGACAAAATATAAACGAAACAATGGAACAGTGAGACAGAGACATGCTTACATGTAATAGAATAGGACAACACATAAAGAGAAAGAGACAGAACGTCAAAGGAGAGAGGGATTAAGAAGAAGTGAGAAAATATATCTAAAATGGGACTGTTGATTATTAAGAATATTACTATAATTTTTAATGGGTTTATTTATTTGTTAAACTTCTAAATTATCTATACGGGTATGATCTTTTTCAATTAGATGGTTGGCGAATTCCAAAAAAACCATGGTTATTTAAACATCCAAGATGTTCTTTGATTCTAATATTGACATTACATGCTGTCCTACCGATATAAAATGTGAAAACGGTAGGTGATGATTTAAAAATAAATTAATGGTTTAAAACAAAGTGTTTGTTTTATTTAATGAATATGTCAAACCACAAAGTAATTGCTTTCTACGAAAACTTACAGTAAGGATGGTTTCGTAATTAAAACTAGTTAGTATTGTTTTAATAATAGCATTTTGAGGTCTACTGTGCGTCGAACATTTAAAAAATACTCAATCGACACGAAGTTGATAACGAAAATCCATGAATAAATTTTAAATAGCTGCTTCCTGTGCGCAAAAAAATATTTGGATCGCTTCCGCTGCATTTTTTTGGTACGAGACTTCCAAAATTTTAGCGATGATTTCCGCAGTGGCCAAATGCTAACTGTAAAACGTTCCAATCTATTCAGAGATGAATAAATAATTATGAATACGCAATTACTGGGCTTGGCTAGTGTCAGGATTCGGACTAGAGGTAATATTCTTTCGCGTGTATTTTTTTTTGCTTTACCACTCTCGTCTGTTATTTTATGCAGTCAGTTATTTGAGATAAATCAGGTCGTCTATTTCTGAATCAAAGGGGAGGCCGATGCTGTGAGCTAGATAAACAGTTTTCTGGTACAAAACAAGTTATTGCATTATTGTAAACGTTTGTATAATGTTATATGTTTTTTCGTACTTCGCCAAATTGTCCCCATTGGAACTTGTAAACCTGTTCGTTTTATAGTTTTAGGCAATGGCCGGAGTGTTCCGAGTTGTGTTGCTTCGTTCGTAATGATCAACATTATTAAAACGAATAAAGCTATAAAGTTTGTGGCTCATTCTTATTTACGATGATCTGATGTTATGGATCCTAAAAAAACACTGACAATAAACTGTATCACATTTGAATGTCTTGAGTGCTTTGAAGAACACTATGTAAATTATTTTCTTGTATTATTATTACAACTATTTTTTTTTAAAAGTAAATCTAATTTAATTATAAAAAAGCATGAAGTAGCGGTAAACGGGACGGAAGAAGCAAAGGAAAACTGGAAACGTGAAAGCTGAAAGCGGTAATCAGGAAGCATAACACAACGGGAAGCTGGAAACGAGAAACAACAACCAGCGGGAAGCAAGAACCAAAATCAAAACATAAGCGGGAAGCAGGAAGCTAAAACCCCAGTCAATTCCTCAATTCCTATCCATCCTTAATTCCAATATTGGCTTATTGGGTTGCTATGTATACCGGTCGATTAAATTCCAACCTCCTTATCATTCAAAGAGCACGTGTTCCAAGTCCTAACACATGGTGTACCGGTCGCACCGGGACAAGAGTGCTCCGGTTATGATGTATTATTCTGCAAATATTTTCTTTCGTAACAGCGGCGTTCAAAGTCTGATTTATATGATTTTATTTAACCCGGCCCAATTAAACATTTTATAGTGTTTGAAATTTTTCGACTTACTAAACTCTTTATTTTTTTACCAAACTTTTACTCTTATTTGTCAACCTGGCCACCATCATCAATAGAAGATTATAATAATATCGGCATTTTTCAAGGCTACCAAAATATTCAATGTTGTGCAATTACATGTGGAAAGACTGCATCCTACCCTTCGTCATAGAGCAACGCACGCCACTGATTATTAGTATTTTTTGCGTATTTACAGTACACTGATTATTGTACAAAAATTCCACTTTCTCTTTTCCTCTCCTGTTTATTTTCGTCAAATTACATTTTTTTTTTTACTTTTCTACTACTCCAACCTCCAACCAACCTTACCTTTCTTTAACCCCACTGATTTCTGACTCGCTTTATCTCCAATAATCCACCTGTCAAAAACACCTGCTTTGCTTTAGTGTATTAATAAGAATGATACATTTTCAAATACAATATAATTCATTGTACAAGTAAAAATTATATCTCTGAGACCTGAGGCGTATGTTTATAAATCCGTGTATGTACAATGCACAACCACGACATGTCATGATTTATGAATGCGGAGATCCGAAAAGAATGCACGACCGGTGGAGGCGTAATGAACAAAATTTTATTATTAATACAAGGGACGCTTAGATGAAAAGGAAATGTAGAATGGATGGACGGAGAAAGGTGTGTTAGGAGAATATTAAGTCGACGGAAACAAGTAATGTGTGTCAAGTTAGAGTTCTTTCCCAAGCTGGGAAATGGCTTGATATAGGTACCTACCTGCAACTTTGTTGGTTCAATTGTCAAGGGAAAATCTTACAAGAAAGAATCCACCTCAATTTCTTTACAAGAAATAGTACGGAGATAGCAGTAGCATACAGACTATAAAGGCTGAAAAGCTGTGCCTGCCCTAATAAAAATTATCCGTAAAAATAAATTAGAAGATAATAATTTCTTAAATAGATGAATAGTTATTTTGTGGCGTCATTATTAATAAAATTAATAAGAAGTACTTTATTTACATTTTATTTATATCTATCTATATATATAAAATGAATGTTTGTCTGCCTGTCTGTCCTCGATTTTATCGAAAATTACTCCACCTTAGCATAGTTTGTTCTTATTACTGCCGGGAAGGTTTAGAGATTAGTTTGAATGAAATTAAAACGTTTTAAAATTAGTATTAAAACCATTGAATCCGCCATGTTGTATTGAGGTTAGCCCGTAGATATACCACTCTGATTAGCCACAGATTACATATTCAATATAAGAAAATTGTTTGTTTGGGTAGAATATTTTCAAAATGGAAAACACCTACTTAAGAACTTTATAATTTAAATATATTTTGAAAACATAAATGTTTGTAATGAAATAAAAATTTTAAATGAATGTTTCTTTGTTTAGAGATAGTAATAGTCGTCACAAGGCGTTACTTTCGCTGTCAAATCAATTATGGCACCCAAACGACAACCAAGAATTCACAACTTCCTAACTTTATTCCAAAAAAAAAAACATCCTTAGAAAGGCCGGGTACACATCAGCTAGTTAATAATAAAAATAATTTCTTTTTAAATTTATTATTTTATAATATACATATTTTTTATTGTTTTTACGTTTTTAATTAATTATTTACCTACTTTCATCACTTATTATATTGATTTTTGTAACTTCGTTTGTCTGTTCTTACATAAAAAAAATTATGCGTTTATTATTTCTCTATACTTGTCATAAATGTTTAGTATACTGTGTATCCTAATGGGGGAAGCTTTGCTTCCTAAAAATGTTGATATTTACATATTAAACAGGGCAGTGGTGTAAACAAAGTACATTTTATTAATTTTATTAAAAAACGAAGAAAAAATACGGCAGATTTCTGTGTATTTTTTATAATTAAATTGTTCTACATTAATGAATTGTTTCCATTTGACTAATACATAAATGTTTGTTTTTTGGTTCTCAATTGCAACCTGCGTTTTACAATACTATTTGCTTCCACTGTCTGGTTTTTCTAGGATACATAACGTAAAGTTACACATCCACATACTGCTTTCACTAAACTCTATGAAACATACGGCCTGCATTACTAGCAATTTTTGCACAGTAAAAAGTTCGTTTTGAAATCAAATACATAATTTAATCCATCCTCTAAAGATTTAACCTTTTTATAAATTGACAGCTTTTTTAGTTTTTAATGCCACCACAATGTTTCAAAGCAATCATCCAAAATGTTGTTTTGCAGAGCGTTGATGTTTGTGAACGTATTATTTTTCTTTCGATTTTTCAATTTGTGTTTTCGGAGTGTTCCCTGCTTATCATATAATAGATAGTATAAACACAAATAGGCAAGGAATTTGTATGCTCATTTGAGTCATTGATCCAGTTGACCACAACAATCAATGACCCTTCAATGGCCCTTTTCAAATATTCAATTCACAATTTATACCCGAATTTGAAAAATTACACACAGCGATACAACCTACCTCTGACCGTAGAGAAATGCACGCCACTGGAAAATATATAGTAGGTTCGGACCTTAGAGTAATAATTACTCTAAGGTTCGGACAATGCATTCATTCCTCATCTCAGCGCATTTAAATTGTACGTTGTTATTAAAAAGAAAAATCATTTAAATACCTTTCTCTCGTCAGATAAAACTCGTATCAACTTACAACCGTCACATTCCTCGGCATAATCCGAGATGAGATACTAACGGCTTGTGTGGGATAGCTCTGATTCCACTGCTAATCTGCTGTCACGTCGTTGGACCTCCCCAAGGCGATCAATAGAAGGTACAAGTAGTGGGGTTCGCCCTACGGAATCTGTTACGTCATCTAAATATTTACACATTAAATGCAATGGTTTTAAACAAATTAATTATTATTGATTTAAGAAATATGACTCAAAAAATTTATTTTACATCATTTGAAGAAATAATATATTATTAATTTTAATCATTGAAAATAATGTAAAAAAAACTCTTTGAATAAACACGAAACCGAAAAGAAAAAGATAATTGTAGCAGCTGGAACTCGTTATAAAACGTTGGAGGGTCAATTTCCTTTGCAGTACAAATTAAATCGATACGTTTCTTTAAGTGAAATTATAATATTACGTATGAATTAAAAGGAAAATTTACCTATTTTACCTCATTATAATTATATACATAATATCAAAGGCACACCAAACCGTTAGTAGGTACAAAATATTAAAAAAAAAAGTTAATCAAATGAAGTGCATTTATTGATGGCAGTGTATCCTAAATTGATACATAATAAAATTTTTAGAGGACCTTAAGCTTGATGGCATTGCTGCATAAACATATAAATTATTATTTTTTACAGACCAATGTATTATTTCCGTAACAATGTGTTTACAAAAACGGTGATCACACTCTCATTAGTCCCAAGTTAATGGCGTCACATGGGGGTCACACGAGTCAACCGTTAAATGAAAAATAATTCATAATTACATACTTATAACATGTTTAATGCTCCAGAATTTATATCCAACTGTAGAGGCTGTAAAAACTATCACATCCTGTTTCATATCCGTGGCAACATCTGAATTGGTACACATTTAGATAAGTAAAAGATCTATAGACAATGAAAACTTGATTGCGCTTGAAGCAATAATAAAATTTGTAAATGGTACCTCTACTCTATTCACGTAGAACAAATCGTTAATTAAACAATCGAATAAATTCCTTGTGACTTGCAATGATATGAGAATTATTGAACCTTACGCATACTGCAATTAAAGGTATCCGATATCCTAATTGAATGTTGGTATTACCTTTTTTTTGCGAGTCTCATCTGACCTGAGTCAGTTGGAGAGTGGAAATTGGCATCCCCAATTTGGTGTGTGTTTTGAAGCTGGAGAGAGTAGGAAGTTTGATGAGTACCTGTCTATTAAAAGCTGATCACTAAACATGACTAAAGCCATTTCAAGCAAAGATTCTGGTTTGTGGTCTTTCCCAGCGCGATGCTTAGAGTATCTGCTACTATGGAGGACGTTTTAAGTATAAGTTCTGCATCGAAGTATAAATAACTGCCAAAATGACCCATTCTCGATGAACATGGTATAAATTTCCATATAAATCTAATAGTTTTATCAGTTTTATTCTTATCTTTCAAACACTCACCATAATAAAGGGGGTTTGCCCCTATTCTTTTAGAATGGATGTAGTTGACAGAATGTCATAAAGAGTGGTTTTAACTGAGATTAAATGATTTGTATAAAACTAACGGAATTGAAGTTTTAATATATAAACGCTAAATGCCACCAGTGGCGGTTCGTGGCCTACCTCACTGGGAGTTCAATCGAAGATTTAAAAAAGTGACAAATAATTCCTTCTATACTATAAAAAATGCTTTGTTGCTCTTTTCCACATTATATATTTTTTCCCTAAATCTAGAATAATTTCATTATATCTGCACTAGAACATCTTCAGTAATTAACTTATTTTAATAACAACTTAAACACGATAAATACAGAAAAATCTATTCATTTTTGTAAAGTGTTATAAAATTGTGATACATATTGATAATTCACTGTATAAATGCACATTAGAAAAAACCGTCACTGAATCCCATTAATGCATTATTTAACTTAATTTTCTTACATAATTAAAAAAAATAATAATAATAACTTTGGACCCCGACGACGTCCCGGATGCCTGTGATATTTTACCACTCCAACGCATCTTTGATGCTTCCTCTGCTTCTCATGTCTTCCACTTCACCAGTGACCCTGAGCTTTTCCAGGTTTGAGTTCTCGGTTTGGCGAGCAACGTGTCCAAAGTATCTTAGGATATTCTGTAGGCAGACAGTTGATAGTCTATTGTGGATGCCTGGCTCTTACAAAATGGATACATTAGTGCGCCTGGCTGTCCATAGAATCCTGAAAATTTTTCTCCAGAACCTGCATAATTCCATTTGCTAATTTCGCACACATCATGTGGGCACTTAAATGTGGTTTTGCAAATCCATTAAAATTCGTGTACCTATTTACAATAATATACATAGCTTCAACCATTGCAATTTTCATTATTATCTTTCCGTTCGGTTAAAATCAATTGTTTATATTGTATTGTATAATGTGACCATTGTGTCTCAGTGCTTGCATAATAAAGGTCACTGCTGGGATATTCGATTCATTAGAAAATACAAGTTCAGTGGTTCTCAACCGGCATTCCCCGACACTGAAAGTATATTACGCACTGACCACGTGGTGCGCATCGTCCTTGGAAAAAAGGCATCTGCCTCTTTCGCTCAAAATAAACCTAGGGGACGCTGGTTAAATCTGTCGGGTACGTCCTGTTAATTTGCTATTGGTCCTGAGGTATTCCATCGAAGGTCGTTCATATCCTCGACACCTGTCACCTGGCAACGAGAAAACCTGGTAAAGTGGACAGACGGATTATCCGAACCTTTTTACCTAAAAAGTGGGGTCAGACAAGGAGGATGCATGTCTCCAGTATTGTTCAATATATACTCGTACATGGATGAACTCACCCACAGACTAAACAATGCTGGGGTTAGCTGCCATATCGGAGGACAGTGTACCAACAATGTGAGTTATTCAGATGACATGGTTTTGATGGCACCGTCGATAATGGGGCTACGAATCCTCCAAATTATCTGTGAAGAGTTTGCACACGAAACGGACATGCTATATAACACGAAATAAACAGTACTACTGATCATCAAGTATCGGCAGAGTCCAAAAAGCACTTCACCGGCATTCTTGAGCGGCGAGCTTCTGAGAGTGGTAGAGGAAGTCAAATATCTGGGACACATTATTACTAGTAAGTTGGTGGATGACGATGATATCGACAGACAAAGACGAGCACTCAGTGTTAAGTCAAACATGCTCAGTAGAAGGTGTCATAAAAAGGACGCTATTTCTTGCGTTCTACACAACTTTTTATACGTGCGAGCTCTGGGCGATCTTCAAGAAAGGTAGCATGTAAAGACTTCGCGTACAGTACAACAACTCCTACCACGTGATGTTCGGTCTTTCCAGACACCGCAGTGCTTCCAACATGCTCACGGAGAAGCGAGTCCCTGACTTTGCAGCCCTCATTAGAACCCGGGTGGCAGGATTTAGGGAGAGGGTCGGAAATGTCCCCATCATTGAATTCAGATTCCAACATAGAAGCACGATGGAGAAATATATTGGCTCCATCAATCTCAAATTTAAAAGTTCACTAACGTCTCTTTTGTTCTCTCTACATTTCCATTTTTATTAATATATTATATTATTGCAATAACCTCCCCGCATTCCGGAATAAATAAATTATTATTATATCTGTTACCCTGTATACATACCTATGTTTAATGTAGGTACTGTTTTCTTTCTTTAGTGTTATGTAGTTTGTAGTCTATTACTTTCATTGTTTTTCATTGATTTACAAATCAAAGTGTACTGTGACTTTAAAAAGGTTAAGAACCGTTGATATTTAAAAATGTACTCATACAATGCAATAATATAATACGTGTATGTATAGTGTTTTACTGTATTGTACGTTATTTTTTACAGACAACCTTGGCGTCAGATTTTCCTGTTCTCCGTGGTTCGTTTCATGAAATTATTCTTTCTTGTTTTTCCAAATAATTTAAACTTCTACAGTAATACATACTAGTATGTTATTGAACGTTGTACCACAATCGCAACCCGTAAAATTAGATTTCGTGGCTGCCGAGAAAGGCGCAATAGGAAAAGACATTTGACAAGAAGATCTTCTGCTGTCACAGCGACCTGAGTTCTGACCTCCAGTCTACAGAGCAGATCCGGTGCATCATGCGGCCCACGGACGTGCCCGACCAGTCTGCTCTGCGACCTGCTGTGGTCCGACCCCGACAAGGACACCACCGACTGGGGCGAGAAATGGACGACACGCTGGTGTGCTCTTTCCAGATCCTGAAGCCGGCCGACAAGCGTTACCTGGCGTACGGGCAGTCCCGTCAGGCCGCCCAGGGGCGTCACCAACAAAGACAAAGAAGAGTGGATATGGATATGGATCAGTTCCCCCGACCCCCGTCCTCACCGCCGCCCAACTTCACATGACTCCTATCATTTTTATTAGCGTTTTGCAATATATCGTAAGGAATAAATACAGTTAGCATTTTTTTTTCTCTCAATTTAACATGTATGAAAACTTAGATCAAGCCGTATTTAGTTTTGATAATTTAACTGCATCTCTTTATATGGTCTATAAATAATGTGTAATGATAGCCTGTCCAAAAAAAAAAGTAATAGATGTAATATAGGAATAATGTAAGAATAGGAAGTAAGATTTGTACAGCGCCCTTGAGGTGATTTTTCACAAAAACGGCGCTATAAAAATCATCCGATTATTATTATTATTATTATGAAGTAGATTCAATTATATGTGAAAGCTAGATAAGACCACCACACTCGTTTTTGTCACTCGTCTTCGTGGTTTTTTTACTAATCATTGATGTACCTATATAATATATAATGTTCGATTAATACACATATTTCTTAAATATATCCTCATTTCATTGTATTTTACCATGTTTTCCAATTCATAAAACAAATCGTAATCGTTTATTGATTAAATACTATTCCAAAGTAAGAAACATTACCTCATAGGTGGTATTCTCCTTGAATTACAAGGTCTTTGAGCGGGTCTTTAATACTATGTAGTATTTCCAATTAATAGACAATACGTAGTAAATTATCTTGATTTATTATTAAAATAATTTTTTCCATACATTTGCTCGTAAAATCCATGGCTGAATTTTAATCAATTCTAGAAGCACACATGAAACAAAAGATGAGTAATATTTTTTTTATCTGTTTTCTGGAAAACAGTTCTTTTCAACGCCTTTCTAAATAAAATAACCTACTTGTTGATGAGAACTTTTAACAAAATCAAATGCATTTACAGTTGGCAGATTTATGAACGTTGATGACCTGTGACCTTTGTGACCTTGTAAGAATAATGATTATTGCCTGAGATATGTCTGAGAGTTGACACGATCAAACATTGGCACAAATCATGTCCACAGCATTTATAAATATACTCAATTACCTCAGACGAACATAGATACCAAGTGATATCATCTTATGCAAATTAGTCAACGGTTCGTGAATATCTAACATAGGTGTGCAATAATTATTAGTGTAGGTACAATCCAACCTTGGTTATACATTTCTATAAATAGAAAAAGTTGTACCACTGTGCCATATGTTTGTTATTTTACTATAATATGTTCTATATTTTTACCCAATTTCGCCCGCGTTTAGTTTCCTGTCGTGTTGAATCCTTCAACAGGAACGACGATTTATTTTTTTATTATTTTCGTTTGCCAGAACATAATTATACGTGTTTTGAATGCACGGCTTGTGACATTGCATTCACCCCTCGAATAAAATTCTCTCGCATTTAACAAATTGTGACCTGTTTTTATACCTGTCAGTTTTTTATGTCATTATTCATTTCATTTTATATATTCTTTTGTTTTGCATATTTATTTTTAGAAATAAATTTATTTAATTTATTTCGATCCTGCCATATAATTTGATTTTAATACACCACACAATACATGAGTTATTTTTTAAATTAAAAGTTAATGATTGAAATTGCATACTTGAAAGCGGAAAGAAAGCGGCACGATGGACTGGAGCTGCATTGACCTAAAAATAAAATCCTATGAATTGTTCCATTCCCTGTGCTTTTCAACTCAAATAATATATCAACCTGTGTGAACTATGTTATGTAAAACAAACCCCTATAAATTATAAAGATTGATAAATATAATGTATTTTTTTATAAATGTAATCGACTAAAAAATGCTGAACGATCAGTTTTAGTCGAAATTACCTATATAAATGGGAGATTGGTATTTAACCAAAGATTCACTCACATTGATGTCATACTTACTTACCACAATTCAATTAAGTCATTAATTAATTTGATTGCTAATGGTTAACCGCGAGGATTTACTATAAATAGCGAGTCGTCCTTGCTTTACTCACTATAGATAATGTTAATATAAATCCTTAATTACAAGATCCCCGAGGAGTCATTGGATTTGAAGAATGCAGTCAGACCACGGATAATGATGCATTTGTGAGTCAAGCAGCCACATACTTATCTGGTCAGTTGTGCGTCACTGAATTCCCCGTATCCATACGTCATATTTGCTTCTTATCATAAAGGAGTATGAATATTGTGATTAATATCCTTTTGTAAAATATATGTCAGCGTCTGTTCTGTCCACGGCGCAACATCGCGTCGAGTCTATAGTTAAAATAAAAGATTAATTATTTATTACCCTTTATCTAGAACAGAAAACCGTGCATTGACAATTTTTGATGAACTGGAACTTTTAGACATTCATGTTATTTTTAAAGGTTGTTTTTAAAATTAGTAACTTTGGATTCGTACTGTGTAAATAAATTTTTTAAAATATGTACTCGTATATTACATTATGACCATTTCTTCAGTGATTATGACATATGAGGGGTGTCTGATAGAAAATAAGCCAACAGTAGTAAACGTCAGCCGATTTCCAGTGTTTTTTTTTGTTTGTTTTTCAATGTAATATTTTTGAACGTCCGCGCCTTTTTCACTTTGCTGATTCAACATTATCTTTATAATGGAACGAGGTTTATTTTCTATCAGACTCCCCTTGCACATTGACGAATTGTGATATTTGAGCTTTGACAACTGATTCCGGACACGGATACAAAAATAATATTTCCAAAGGCGAATGCCAAGGATTTCCAAAAAGATAGGCCATAGCCGACTCCCTCCCATTTCTCACACAACACAAACAGGCAACTATGTATATTTTTTTTCTCTCATGTATTATGTAATATGAACAAAGCTTGTCAATTTGACTCTCCTAAAACGGGAACTTCCAAATTGGACAATTGGGGAAGGGAAGGAGGTGGGGAGGAGGAAGAAGTGTTCTCATTGTAAAACATTTTTCTGAATAAATAAATAATAAAATAAATATATTAAATCGCTACTTTGCTGACCAGGAAGCTGATGATTCAATTCGTGCAATTTTGAAGGGTTATTAGAAACAATTTTTTTCTACCCTAAAACACACCACACGCGGTGAAGATTGAAAGGGGAAAGTAACGTAGTTCTATCTGTATAAAGAACAAGTTGTAGAGTCAGTAACTTTAAATATTTAATCTCTTAAAAATTCTATGTACATATTCAGAATTTCTATGTACATACTCGTATTTCAAACTTTCCTTGAAAACTTGAAGTTTTTATGCAGTTAAAAAAATATATGTTATTTTTTTTTAAATAATCTCTATTCAGTTGTCTAATTGAAAAAGTAATTATATGAAATTCCCTCGAAAAAGATCGCAAAGTATGCTTCGAAAATATAAAAAACACGTGTGGCTCTGTTATTTAACATGTTATTATAGATATTAAGTCAGAGTAGTCTGGAGTTTTTTGCTCTATTCTAGTGATTTTTTAAACGATCGCTTATGCCCTAAGCGTCCATTATATTAGTGCGCTCCCTCTCTCTTCCGTATTAATATAACTTCTTTTCAAACAACGTTCAGTTGCCGATCGGAGGGTATTGCTGTTTACTGAATCTTAATATAAATATGAATCTAAGAAATGAACAAAATAGTAATAATATTATGTCAAAATATCACGTGAAACTGTGATGAAGAGCTTCTATATTTTGCATCTGCACTATGTAGGTAGATATATGGATATATAAACATGAATCTAAAATTTAATGTGTTTTACGGTATGAATATAATATGAAAATATCTAGTGTTTTGACCCGTCTCGCTCTGCGAGGCGGAGCCGCGGTACGACAGAAGAAAGAAGTTAGGCTCCTAAATAACTGCGATAGGAAAGTTTAGCAGAATTCTCACAACGAAAGTTCGTCTAAAAGGATTATGACATTTTGTTCCAGACCAGGGTTTGAAATTGTTTTTATTTGAAACTAGCTGATGTGTACCGGGCCTTATTCGGGTTTTTTTTTGGAATAAAGTTATGAAGTTGTGAATTCTTGCTTGTTATTAGGGTGCCATAATTGATTTTACAGCGAAAGTAAATATCTCCAAATAAAGAAACATTCATTTGAATATTTTGTTTCATTCCAAACGTTTATCTTTTCAAAATATATCTAAATCATAAAGTTCTTAAGTAGGTGCCTACTCTTCCATTTTGAAAATGTTCTACCCAAAAAACCTTCTTCATTTGAATATGCAATCTGTGGCTAACCAGAGTGTTATTTCTATGGGCTAACCTAAATAAAGCATGACGGGTTCAATGTTTTTCATACTAATTTTAAAACGTTATAGAAACAGTTTTACATATTGGATTTCATTCAAACTACTTTCTAAACCTTCCCGGCACTAATAAAAACAAACTGTGCTATTTTCAGCCAAACCGGTAGAGTAATTTTCTTCGAGGACAAACAAACAAACTTGCATTGATTTATATATATATATAGATTTTCATAATGGAGTATAAGCGGACCTGTATCGGGAATGTTGATGTCGGAACAGCGCAATTAAAGTATCATAGTTCAAATGCGATCATTTACCCTGGTTTGATGTCTGAGAAACAATATTATTTGCATTACGTGGATTTCGTAACGTTCTTCTATTGTGAATTTTGTGCAAAATCAATACTCCTCATCGTCTTAATTTCCCGATGGCGTGTTCGGGTCACATAAACCTTTCTCGCCACAACCAACCTGCGACGTGCGTCATATTATGTAAATCGTAAAGAAACCACCGCCTTTCTCACACCTAACAATTTCACATCAGTTGTTTACTTTTCACACCTTTAGCTTCCATTGAAAACAATCCGAAATTATTGATAAATCACTCGTATCCCGTATATGCATCAGTGAGCTTTTATTTATTTTATAATTATTACATATAAAATACTATTAATAGTACAGATATATCTTAAAAGCTAATAACAAAAAATTATGCAATTATTTAACAAAAACTACCCAATTCAATAGAGAAAGATTTCTCGTGTTTGAGTTGGGGAGCAGCGCCATGTAGCGACAGTAATGCTAACTAAGTATAGAAATAAAATACATATAGAATATAAAAATACAAATTGTTTTGTTTAAATATAAAAATAAAGTTAGAAATAACGTAAGATATATAAATATAGTCAAAATAAACTAATTTGTAATACAGTTAATGCGTGAGAGTTGCTTCTAGAATAATAACTTGTGGTTTTCATTCTTAAAATTGTGAATACATGATAATAGGAATGCAAGAATATTTATTTTGGTTCCTTGGTTTTCAAAACCGATTTTATAGAAAATTGATATCCCCAATTTACATAAGACCATTTAACTTCTAACTTCTGGGTTCCGGACAGGTAAGCATTTCGATATTAGAAAATCTGTAACCAATTTCAGCTGAATTAAGATACAATCGACCTTACTTCGGCACACAAACACACCCACAACACACTTCTATCGGTTTATCTTTTCAGTGATTTAAACGAATATTCATTTAATGGTTCTTTGAAAACTGGGTTTTCTGAACTTCAAGGAAGTTAATACTTATGTCTACTTATCTACCCCAATTAATATTGCTTTATATATTCCTTTTCGTTGAGTAATTAATCGGTATAATTATAGAAACGGACTTAGTACAGTAATTCCTCGATTACTGTGGTAGATCGATTCCGCAACAATATGCTTCGTTATTTGAAAGTAATAGAAAGAAAAAGCTATAAAATCTGGCGTTGTAGACTGTAGGTACTAGCTATATTATGTACATAACCAAAATATAGTTTTAAAAAAAATCAGAAAAGTTTCTTTAAAAATTCTAAATTTATTTTGCCACCGGAAAGTGGGAGACAATAAATATTTAAATAATGGTTTTAGGTACTGTTTTCTATATCTATCGTAAAGAATATACCCATCCTTATAAACTTCACACATGCATTAATATTGCTACATGTCTTACACTAGTTAATAAAACATCCATTCCCTACTTTCTTGAAGCTTTTTCGACCAAGTCCAAGTAGAGTCTACCCCCATTGTGTACTCCGGTGGGCTGGGGTCTTTATAATGACCGCCACAAATAATAGATGCAGGTAGAATATTCCTTGCATTTAACAGTAACACATCGGTTAACAAAGCTGCCAAGAACAAGAAAAGTATCTTTTTTATGCTCTCGTGATGCAATTTATTTATTTGATTTTACACCCAGATGGGAATTTGTAATGTTTAACGATGTAAACAAACTCATGTGTGTGCATGTGCTGCGATTAAAATACAAGAAGAAGCAGTTTTTATACACGGTAGTGTGACTTGGAAAATAAACAGCCATCTTAAAATTGGAGCTTAAAAGAAATTGTTTGAATTGTTTTTTGAAAAATTTCATGTTTTTTGCAGATTTTGCCAGCTTTGCGAAAGCTCATACTTGCGTGTCTTATTATGTTAATAATAATAATAGTAATACTTGGATGATTTGTATATCGCCGTTTTTGTGAAAAATCACCTCAAGGGAGCTGTACTATTGGTTGTTATGTGGTAGTTCCTATACTAAGTCAGTATATTAAGATTATTAAGGATTTGGAATATAAAAGACCATTTTTAAAACGGAGACTTTAAGAAGTTGTTCAAATTGTTTTTTTTTGTAGATTTTATCTTGCTTTGGTTTAAAAAAAACTCATAAAAGTGTCTTATTCTATTCTATTGATTACATGGCCGTTTCTATTGTAAAGATATAAAGTTTTTTTTTCAATTTTATATTAATGTAGCAATGCTCTCTCTCCCTAAAAGTCACAATCGCATCACTTAGACTGGCAGTGCCCTTCTGAACAAATTGGTTAATTTGTTTTGCGCTGCGAATTGAATCGAATCAAGGACTTCTGGACTCAAAATGAAAAATATACATTTTGTAATTTGATTAAGTGTCTCACTGTTACAATACAGTAATGTGGATGCGGTTTATTTTATCTTACGAGTAATGTTTGCTCATTTAATCGAGATACTAATGTAGTATTCTTTTACCTTTGGCCGCCAAGCATTTTATGGCGGAGGGCAACGAACGGGTCACTGCTCCACAACAAGGTGTGGATATACTTAATGGTCTAACTATGGCTGCCAGTGTTGCCGGTAATGTTGCCAGTAGTTGCCACACTCGACACAAACCAACCCAGCCAACGTACCAGTACCTACTTTAGTTTGACACGAAGAGTTTTAATGTGGGTTATTACCTCTGGGGGGTGTTCATTAATTCCCACACTCATATTTATTTTTATTGACTGACATACGAAATAATGTCGTAACAGTATAATAGTAAACTAGATATAGATATAACAACACGACCGTTATATTTAACAGCTAATCACAATTTGATCAAAAGCTGAAACGGGCCAAGGATCGGCGTTTATCGGAGACCGTTCAAATGCCATCAAATGTGGCTGAGTTTTAAAATGTTGAAACACGCCAACCAATAGTCTGAAAGAAGAATTATATTCGTCTAGACAACATAGCTGCTACATAAAATTTAATTATGTTATTATTAAGATCTGCAAGTGTTTTTAGTTTTTATTATTGTGACGACTGTTTCGGCGTTCAAGGTTATTTTCAAACTGCAAACGGCCTTGAACGCCGAAACAGCTGTCACAATAATAAAAATACTTGCAGAACTTAATAATAACATTATTAAATTTGATTTGCAGTAAAATATAACAAATATTGAAAACAAAATTAAATTAAATTAAAAATGGAGTTCTACGAATTAAACACAAAAAAACAATTACTAGTTAATGCTACACATGCATAAAGGCATTAATTGCAATTAATATTATGTTCTTTGATTGCTAATACTTGACGTGTGTCAATTATTGTGTTATTCTGTTAAATCAATCAGTCATAAATTAATATACGAGTATATAAATCAGTAAATATGAACAACCATTTTATATTGAAGTAAGACAAGTCTCAGATTTCTACTGACTTAAGTCCCGTTGTCACGAATTCTTTTTCTATTTACTTTAGTATCATATTATTTTCTCCGCTATCTCCTGACACTCATTTCTTCGTCCATTCGCTCTATGTGTCCCAACCATCTAAGCTTCATTACTATGCCGATGCTAGTAGTATTATTTTGACATCTCCTCATTTGTAATTCCATATATGGTTTTACAGTTTTACCACACACAAGTCTCCGGAATTTAATTTCGTATTCCAAGTTAAAATTAAACGTTTTTAATATGTAAGCGAGTCATTTTTCACAAAAACAGTATCTATCTAACAGTGGTGTGCAGTCCATATAGGCTGAAAAGCTGTGCCTACCCTAGGAAAAAAGAATTCATACCGTACCTTGAAAAATTACATACAGCTTAGTAGAGAAATGCACGCCACTGCTATCTACACATACTGAGTGGAGTCTTATATTTTTATTTTTATTTATATTTATATTTATTTCTTTTGTTATTCTGTTATATACATATATTCCTTTTTTTTAATTAGAAATATATAACAGAAGACAGATTAATATTTCGTTAATGAAGTAATTAAACTATGAGTATGTATGTTGTATCTGTAAGGTATATTATTCTATTATATGATATATCATGTACACGATTCTATGATCTGTGCTGTTATAGTACCTAACCATTTATTTTGTATTGAGTACCTATCTAAGAATTACCCGACCATTAAACATCTCACGTGATTTATTACCCATTTATTACCTCCATAAAGTAGTACCCTCGGCATACAGTAAATTCTTTAAAATGCCCTTTGTTCTTGTTACAGTTTAATTGCTTCAATAAAGATGGCGTAATGATATTATGTACTAATAGTAATATTGCAAACTTAATTAAGTCCATTTCGGCAACTTTACAGAAGAAGCAAAAAACTGTTTATTTTGAAAACTACATGATTTTTTTTAAATTTTGAGATACACTTTCGATCTACTTTACGCACATGATAAGTCTATGTAATCAAATTTTCGTTTTCTCGTAAAATAAAATAAAAACATATATTATAATTTTGAAGTGCCCTTTTTTAAAGTATGTAATTATTAGGAATTGTAAGATTCAATTGAAGATTAAAGTTTTAAATCGAAAATAAATTAAAAATTCAGCTATGCTACCCAAAGACAATTTTTTTAAACGAATATTTTTTTAAAATTTTTATAGATATTGACTTTTTTTATTTTATTCCATACTCTTTTTGATACTTTATACGGTTTTTTGTTAACTTATAATTATTCCCATATGGATATGAGGTTTTCGTAGTAGTATGTATTTAAAAAAATGCTAAAATTGGCGTCCTTGTCTCAATTTGTGAAAACATGAACTTACTGAAGCGCAAAAGAGTATCGGACGCGCACAGTTTGTGGAACTTCAGTTCTGAACTACAGTTCCAGAGTGTCCTGAATTTCAGGATTAATGTAAAGAATAAAAATCCTTTATACATAATGCTAACTTGGTAGGCAAATTTAAAAAAAAAACAACAGCTCAGACCCGCAGCATACTTCCACCGGTTTATCTGTTATTCAAAAGTGTACGTACTTACATACGGGAGTCATCGTCAAAAAAAATTGCTAGCTTTTTTTAGTCCCAACGTGAACAGGGCTTATGCTGCAATGAATAAATAATCACACCATCTGGTCGGCACCATAAAAGGTGATCTGAAGAAGCGCCGGCTGTCGCTGGGCCATCGATCTGCATGATGAATGCATTATTAATGCGGCCCCACTCGCATCAGGCTGCGTTCAAAGGAAAGGATTACGACTTCCTGCCTCGTTTCAGATACAGTTATATTGTCACTGCATTCTCTGTACCGCATTGTTTCAAATTTAAATGGATTCACTTTAAAGAGTCCGGTGGTCAAGAGATTGAGAAGATTGTGACACCTGGACTATGAAGCAGAAGGATGTTTCGATATGAATTATTATTATTTCTTCTTCAATTTCAATTCAATTCAATGTTTGATTTATTTGTTTAAAACTACTGTATTTAATATGTAAATATCATCTACATGTTTTAGAAGCAAAGCTCCCCTCGTCAGGGCAAACAATACTCGTATACCTACTAAAAATAATAAGTATAGACAAATAATAAGAAAATAGAACAAATTAACAACACAAACAAATATTAATATATGTTATGAAAGTAGGTAAGTAATTAATTAAAAATGTAAAAATAATTGAAAAAATAAAAAAATTATTGTAAAATATTAAATAAAAAATTTGTTTTAGAAATTTGAAAACGAAACTATTTTTATTATTAATACAAATTAAAAAAAAAAAAAATAGGAAGGCATAAAATGCTATAAGTCCGTTTATTCCTTTTATATTATAATATTATGTAGGTATATTTCTTCACTTTGGCATTAAAGAATAAGCAACGCAGGCTTAAAAATATCAAGTACCTACTTTAAATGTAAATTCTTGTACGTGGCAAAAAAATAAGCCGTTACGCATGAACGGCTTTAATTTTTGATAGGCCCCAAATTTAAGGTGTCAAATCGAACTATCAAAAAGCCACAATTTATTGGCATAATGTTCATAAAAATGATGCGAATGGTTTTTTGTATGTGTTTCATTCGTTCCGCAAGAATCCCCGCGACGTTTTGTGCCAACAGTTTTTGAAAAATCCGTTTTATGAATTTAAGCCTATCTTTGTGTGTATATTCGGGAATGGTTTATAATAATATTTGGTGATTTGTATAGGGCCGTTTTTTGTGAAAAATTACCTCAAGGCGCTGTACAAATATATTAATATATTTTTTTCCAAAGCTCTAATAATAATAATAATAATAATAATTGGATTACTTCTATAGCGCCGTTCTAGTGAAAAAAATCACCTCAAGGGCACTTTACAATTAATTAAATAACATATACAACCAATACCTTACAGTTAAACTTTATTACTAATGGCTTATAAGTAAGACTTATGGCTAGGGACTAACTACTGAGACTTATAATTAGTTACTTACATCTATGGCTTATAGGTAGTCACTTACCAACTAAAAGTTATAGTTAGTGACAATTTAAACTTAAGTAGGCATAACTAGAATAAAAACCTAACACATATATAAACCTAGTACCTATTTAAAACTAATACATATCTATGACCAAGTGCATAT
Organism: Halesus radiatus; assembly: GCA_022606495.2. Classification (NCBI taxonomy): domain Eukaryota; kingdom Metazoa; phylum Arthropoda; class Insecta; order Trichoptera; family Limnephilidae; genus Halesus; species Halesus radiatus. The sequence goes on from JAHDVE020007824.1 coordinate 42,354, forward strand.
TGTGTATACAATACTGCAAAATGACGTACAACTATGGCTTAAAACTAAAGTCTTACAACTAACATACCTATTTATAATAAAATAAATACATGTATGATTATTGCTTGTGCTGTCAGTGGTAAAGCACACAAAAGTGTAATAATTTATATTGAAATTAAAGAAGGTAGTCTGGGCGGTAGAAGGTAAATAGGAATATAAGTAATTCTCTTGGACTGAGTACTCGAAAACACCATTAGACCAATGGGGTCGTTATTCTGGAAACGATAATTTAAAAAGATGAGTCTTTAGTTTTGTTCTGAATTCAGTAGAGCTGTAGATTTTTCTCAAATATGAATGGAGTTTGTTCCAGGCTGTTGGGCCTGCCACCGCAAAAGCTCGGTCTATTACTAATTAAAATAATAATGTATTATAGCAACTTATAAATAAGGCCAACCGATTGCATCCATCAACTCATCGTTCAAAAATATAAAACTATATGTACAATGTAGGTGGGTGAAGCGGCTCGATGATCCCGATCACTGATCCGGATCACTGATCCGGATCACTCACTACAGGTTCGCTGATCCAGCTCGATTGAACGACGGTTCGCGTCTCCCCGCACCATGCCCTCTCCCTCGCTCCCTTGGCCCTCCTAATGACGTCCTTAAGACGCTCTTACACGATACTTTTTTCGTCCAGTTTTCATGTGGATTGTCTTTACAGAGAGCTGATTTAGTGATCCGGCTCACTAAACCGAACCGCTTCGCCCACCGCTAGTACAATGTATCACTAACGAGGGTGATGCTGCGTAAAAATGTACATACGATTTATATTTACAGGCAGATAATATATAGGACCATACTTACCTGGCAGGTCACTTCATATATATGGTATATTATTATAAAACCTGAATTTTACTATTTAAATAATAAACAGGGTTTGGTTAAACTATTTATATTATATTTTCAATAAATACCAATAGAGATGCATACCCAATTTACTTATCGATGCTAGTGAGTAAAGTAAAGTAAGCCTACCTAAAATTATTAACAGAAAAATTGAAACATTTTATAGTTCATATAGACATTGTAAATAACTATAAATATTTGTAAATGTAAATAATTATTATCGAAAATTTTAGTTTAACCGTGGTAGATTTTTTTTAGCTTTTATCGGAAATTTGAAAAATCTCATCAATAACCCTAAATTCGAACAATAAAAACATTTGTCAATAAATATAATATCAATGACAAATAAGATTTAAATAGTAACTGCAATATCACGCAACGTGCATTAGTGGTGGGCAAAGCGGCTCGGTTTAGTGAGCCGGATCACTAAATCAGCTCTCTGTAAAGTCAATCCACATGAAAACTGGACGAAAAAAGTATCGTCCAAGAGCGTCTTAAGGACGTCTTTAGGAGGGCCAAGGGAGCGAGGGAGAGGGCATGGTGCGTGGTATACGAACCGTCGTTCGATCGAGCCGGATCACCGAACCGGTACACTACAAAGAGCTGATTTAGTAATCCGGCTCACTAAACCGAGCCGCTTCGTCCACCACTAATGTGGAGTGTTTTTTTTAATATTGTGTCCTGAGCGTGCAAAATCATATCTTCTCAAGCTAAGACCTGCCAGGTGCAGGGAAGTATGTTTCTGTATCTGTTTGTACATAATATGATAAACCCTAGCAAGTAATATTTGTACATCGCCCCTGAGGTGATTTTTCACAAAAAAGGCGCTGTTAAAATCATCCAATTATTATTATTATTAAATAAAGATAACAATAAATCGTTGTAATAAGTTGCACCTAAAAAAACGCTGGAAGTTGATATCATAGGTAAAATGCATCAATACAATTTATTTAGGGTGGATTTAACGTCAAATAACACCTTGGTCGATGCAAGTAACGAATATTTTATTCCATAGACTTATCAAATAAAATTTATTATAAGAACTTGATTTTTTACATTTCATTTTTAATATCAATAATTATTATTTATGGAGGTTGAAAAGGGTTACTTACCAACAAACAATATGCTTTTGTTATACCAAATGTTACAATATAATAACTCAAATTGAATAGTAAACTAATATGTGCAATTTTTTGCTACCTCTTTTAAATATATCAATTATTTTTAGGGACCATGACAAATATAGGGTTCAGCCACATAAAAAAATACAATATGGTGTTCCCCTAATGCTCAATTTGTACCGTGACAGTTGTATGACCCGAACCAATTATTTATTATGCATTTATCATTATAAATCAGATAGTACAATGCCCTCATTACCATTTTTGCTTTCACGAATGGCCATAATAAATTTGTCTAATACGTTATTTAAGTTTCTATGCTTTTTTATCTATGCAGGAAAAGTCATCATATTATTCGTAGATTATAGGCAGGTACCTACAAAATATTAAATACTAACAGACGTGTACCCGGCCTTGCTCGGGGTTATGAATGGTTTGGACTAAAGTTTTGACGCTGTAAATCTAATAAACTGGGTGTAATATGAAGGTGGAAATAATATAATACCTACCCCCTACCTCTACCCCTACTCCTACCCTTAACTCTACCCCTACAGCTATCCCTACAGCTACCCCTGCCCCTTTCACCATATTATTCAATCATTATCCTTATTAGCCTTTATATATCTCTTAAAGATACTACCGAAATACACAAACTCGTCCACTTGCTCCAAGTATTCATAAGTCGTCAACAATTATTTTTTAAATAAAATAATTCTATGTATGAACATATTTTTTTGAACTTCTATCGTAGAACAAAACAAAATACCATCGGACTATTCGAACTCGTTACACTGAGCTTGAAATTTGAACGTTTTGTAACTGAATTCGAATGTTCCATTTTTGTTCCTAATACGTTTCGTTTTTAAAATATAAATTTAACAATGAAGTTGAAGTAAAGCGTATTGGTACTGTCAAAATACTACAGTTTACTGTCTTTAATTCTACCCCGTAACCCACTTACAGCGCTGAGATAATTCAGATAATGCGTAATAATGAAATAAACAAACATACATATGTACTCGAAATTTGTATATTAGATGGAATAATTTTAAAAGTATCACCTCTGTGTCGCTAAGTTGCAAAGTTCCCGTCAATAATCTCCCATGAAGTCTTAAGTAGATACTTAAAAACGTACTTTGGCAAGTCGCAATACATTTATAAAAGCACAGCTTAGTGTCTGTCTAATGCCAGCTATTTAGGCAAATTTGAAAATACATACAAGGAACATCGGAATGAAGTGTGGATTTTCTTTAAATTAACATCTATAATGCCTTAAGTCAATCGTCAATACTTCTTACAAACAACGAACAATACACATTCTCAACTAGCAAATAAATAATTAAGTCCTCAAAACGGCAAAATAAAGTGTACGAAATCATTTGTAGTAATAATTACTGGGTTACGAGTAACCTGACAATATTTGAAAATCTCGTACTACGTCAGTAAACGGAAAATGTTGCTTGCGTCGTGATGGAGGATTTAGCCAGCCGAAGAATTGAACTCACGACGCCTGGGTGGGACCAAAACCATTTACCATAGACACTGAATCAAAACAGCATCCTAACGCGGTCTCTCATAGAGGCGATACTAGAAGTACATATTTTCCAATTAGTATTTATACAAATATTTTTATCTCTTGAGAATATTTTCATGTTAAAATTAATAATAAAAATAATATCTTTTTAATTTCTAATATAAATTTGTTATTCAATGTTTTATAACATTTTTTTATTAACATTTTTTATTAATTATTACCTACTTTAATCCATTTTTTTGTGTTTAGAATATGTCTATTCTTAAATTATTGTGTTCTATTTTTATCATTTGTACTTATAAATACTTGTACATTTTGTATTATCATAATACTTGATATTATTATTTTTTAGTATTCTGTATATTCCTGATGAGGAAAGCTTCGCTTTCGAAACATGTTGATATGTATATATTAATAAAGTGGTGATAACAAAGTAATTTTTATAATTTCTTCAAACGATTGGTATTCACTTCGGTGGTGTTATTGATTATTGGGAATTACCTTCAAATAATATATATACGTAGTCTGGCAGTACTCCTGGTGAAGAAAGCATCGCTTTCGAAACATGTGGATATCTGTGTATTAATAAAGCGGTGAATACAAAGTATAATAAATTTAAAAATAAAACAATAACTTTGTTTACATCAGAAAGTATATTATTTAATTCATTTATGAGTAATTTTTAATTCATTTAGTATTTATGCCACAAGTGTGCGATATGATCCACAAAACACTTATGTTGTCATTGTCTCCTCTCCAAATGCTGGCTTCTAAGAATGTTGCTCAACCTTGACAAGTGTCACAGTGGCCTATAATGATGATGCTATTTATATCCACCGCCATTATCCATTAACCTCGAGTTTATGATTAAAATAAAGTCTAAACTTTATGTAATTTGATTATCGGACAAATAAAAACTTGGCATCGTAACAAATAAAATATAAAAATATCGCTTTAATTATGTGTTTCGAATTCCACAATGGATACCAATTAATCCCCTTTCAAAATAATAAACAATAAAAAGTCTGATCATTGAAGAAGATAATATTAACATAACCTAAATGAAAGATGGAAGGACAGAAACTAAAAATATTTCAGTCGCATCTGGGATAGGCAGAGGACCTGGGTTCGTGTCCCAGATAAGACTGAAATATTTTTGGTTTCTGTCCTTTTATCCGGTTTCATCTTTCATTTAGGTTATGTTAATATTATCTTCTTCAATGATTAAATATTACGATGAGGTTCTTAAATCTCAATAAAAATAATTAATAATTAAAAATAAAAAGTCTGTCCTATAAATCTTGGATTTTATAGGTTTACACGGTAAAACGTTCATATGATTGTTTTAATTAATTTTACCCTTATTTAAACTTTTTCAATAAACTACTTTCAAATGACACCTCTAAAATTATCTGCTATAATTATTCCAAGTATTAAAAATAGGGTACACTTGCAAGGGTAGAAAAGGGCAGCATTTAATATTTCCACCCCAATTGAACCCGCCTTGACAAACGCATGGCTGGCGATAGACCTGATAGATAACATCTAGGAGTTATGGGGTGCTTTCGGTGATAATTTAATTTAAAAATAAAAATTATTATTATTGCCCCGGTAATGTATAAGCAAGAGGGGTGCTTCGCGTTATTTAAATGCGTTTTAAAAATGATTCTAATGAAATTTTTAAAGTGCAGATCGACATATTTTACTTGACAGTTGGTGGTCAGTGCAACACTTTGTGGGTACTATATGAATAACATATATGGCAATACAAAAAAAAACAAATGTAAGAATGCAATGCTTAAACTATATTTTTTAAACGAAAATATAGGTTCTTCTATAAATGTGTATTTATTTTGGGACGTCATTATTAATAAAATTATAAATAAAATACTTTGTTCATGCCGCTCATCTCAACACAGGATTGTCCTAGTGAGATGAGTGGCTAATGTTTTTGTTGTCATAATTAAATTTAATGAAATTAAAATAAATAAATACCACTATTTAATATCTAAAAAATCAACATGTTTCAGAAGCGAAGCTTCCCTCATCAGGATACACAGTATACTAAAAAATAATGACAAGTATAGACAAATAATAAACATAGAAAAATATTAATGTAAGAACAGACAAATTACAAAAATTAACAATAAGTGATGAAAGTAGGTAGGTAATTAATAAAAAATTTAAATAATTTATTTATTTTTACTATACTGTGTATCCTGATGAGGGAAGCTTCGCTTCTGATAGATGTTGATATTTATATATTAAACAGTGGAGTAAACAAAGTATTTCATGCTATTTTTATTAAAAAAATAGGTATTTAATAAATAATAATAAACAAAATTCAACCACTGTTTGACAAAACCACGACTGATAACCACTGTGTCAAAAAGAGAGTTCTCAAAACTGACTGTTGATTATTATTTATTAAATATGGTGGCTTTACAATGATTGAAAAAATACGTATTTAGTTTTATCTTGCTTATAAAAGCCTCTCTCTTCGCTTAAGTGATTAGAGCACCCTTTAAATTCCGAAACCCCACTCTAAATCATTAACACCCCCTTCAAAATGCAGCATCACACCTTTGAAATGAGCTTCTATCTGATATACGGGGTTTCCTCTCAAACCCCTGTTCCCTACTTCCGTTCTGTTCCTTTTGCTATCTCATCCTTTCCCCACTTTAAGAATATTTATATTTTATCTTAAAAACATTTCTCACTGTCAAAAAAGTGCTCAAACTTAAACCTGGGTTGGTTTGAAAAAATGCCACAAGGTAAAGGCGCACCTTTATATGACCATTAAAATGTATGCGTATAAAGTTCCAAATAAAGAAATAATAAATAAACGATCGGTTGCTGTTAATAGCAGCATTTAATCACCCTGAGGTACTTGGCTTTGAAGTTGGATTCAATCCACACCTCGAAATGTCAAGTACACAGAGTACGCCGTAAAAATATCATATAAACGTGACATGTTTGTTGAGCCTGGACATAGGAATAAGCGCTTTAATCAGACAGGTTTTCTTCACCTTGTACCTGAACGGGTATATTCATTCTATGTAAATAAACGCTGTACTACGGCAAGAGTTTATATCCATAAAAATATTATATTTATGTAATGCAGTGTTTCAAAAAGCGTCCCCACTTGTTTTATTTGCCCATTTCCCGAGAGTCTTACATCATATTCAGTTAATATTATTATTGAAAGGTCGAGAATTCCTTATAAAAATCAATGTTATTCAACAGTTTTCCAAACCCGAAGCCATGACTTCTACGTTCAACTGCATTATAAAATTCAAACTAAAATATGCTTTTGCCGTATGGGCCCCATACAAGAAAAATGTGTAGAAAAATTAGAATAAATACAAAAAAACTCGTGTTCCCTCAATTTATGATGTATCATGAAGATTTGCACTCTGAGACGCGCTACCAAAGTTTCCAGTCTGATAATTTGATCGATAGTCCATACCTCCTGGAATGCTATAGACTGTGTGTACGAAGCAACTACTCCAGGTGCGGCACCATGTTTTGCTATATATGTTGTAAAGCGCCCTTGAGGGGATTTTCTCACGAAAACGGCGCTATAGAAATAATCCATTTATTATTATTATTATTATACCACATGGCAGAACAGACGTGTTGGCTCAGCTCAGCATGCGCGGGGTATGGTGCTGCTAAATAACATCTCTTGATATCTTCAATATAAACCTCGAAATAATGCATATTAATTCATGTCATTCTGATTGTTGAAATCTATTTTGTTACTGTTCGTGTGTATAGTAAATGGACGCAGTCACAGCCATACACAACAAAATAAAACAACTCTGTAGATCTAATTTTTAAGAAAAACATTGATTTTAAATAATAAACAATAAATCCTTGCACTCAATGTCACAAATGGCAGGAATGATTTATAGAGATTCTACCTATATATTTATAATAATGTCATTATAGCATCAACGCCATTAGTTCCCAGATTGTAAGCTATACCTTTCAAGTGCTCCTTGAGATGATAGGCCATAAATCTGCACGACCACTCGACTAAAGATACAACACTTAAACCATATGTATATATTATGTAGGTACCTCGATTAATAAATCAAGAGAAATTTAATTTATGCGAAAACAGTCATGATCAATAAATAAATTTATGTTATAAGTACATGGATATATGAGAATTGAAAAAATGAATATTCTGTAAGTATGTCACCCATTGTACGCTGATGGTTCAGTACCTATGGTACTGTACTTATCGAGTGAATCAAGTGGTCATATCAAAATTCAGAATAACAGAGTGACGTTTGCCAAGACATAGTTGTGGGGCAGTTCATCCTCTCTTCCTACTCCTGCGGCGGAGAAAAAACGTGATGGTCGGTTAGTTAGTTTATAATTATTTATATGGGGTTTTGTTATTCAGTTTAAAAATCTGTGTGTTTTTATGATAATCGTTCGCCAATGCGAGTAACTCACGACTGTAGTATCTTCATACCGCCGCATTACACATACGTACATGAATGCAACTTTAATTTAAAGCCTCTAAAACAAAGCCTTCTATCTCCCAGTCTGCCATAATACCGAACAACGGGACTCTAAAGCTTTCCGCCTTTTGAAAATTTAAAAGCTCGTTTTTTGCTCCTGTCTGCGAAGTATAAAGCAACATTATTACTGTCTGAAATGCTGAGCTTTTGGCTTAAAGAATTCTCTTCCGGCATGCACTTTGTATGGAAGTAGAAGGAGGCACGACTCTGGGCATGATTCATGTGAATTAAACACAATGCAGCATCAATCATAGCATGATTTTCTGCATAGAAGTATTTAGACGCTGGTAATTAAAACTGCTCCGTATTCATTACTGAAATATTCCATGAACGCTTTAACCTCATGTACATATGGGCACAGTATTAATAAATCTCAAATCCATTTTTTTGCATTATTAAAAATAATGGACAAGGGCGATAAACACTTAAATGAATCATTTTGAGATATTGGGTGTGTACCTATAGAAATGAATTTACTACATCTCTGAAGTGAACAGAACTGTAAGAACAGGGTGCAAATTAAAGCAATGCGGAAAAGCGTGCCAACAGAGGCGACTAAACTGCTAGTTAATTCGTACGTTGTTTCACGCCTAGATTACTGCAACGGAATATATGCAAGTCTCTCCAACTATCAAATTTACAAATTACAGTTACAGTACCAGGTACTAAGTTTGGTGAGCGTGCTTTCGGCCTTTCAGGCCCTAAAGCCTGGAATAAACTGCCATACGATTTAAGATTGATTAAAGACAGAATTCAGAGCGAAACCTAAAACTCAACTCTTCGGAAAGTCATATCCATGAATGGTACAGTTGCATATCCAACTTACACAGCGAAGCTAGCCGTTAGTACCTTGCTAAATTCATTAACAGAAAAATCCGAAACTTTTTATAGTCCACAACATTGTAAATGTAAATAATTATTATCGAAATTTTCAGTTAAACCGGGGTAGAATTATTTTTTTTACATTTTTCGGTCGTTTTAAAAATCTAGTCCTAAATTTGAACGAAAAAAAAAACATTAATATTTCAAATAAATACCAACTCTACTTTTGCCAATAGCCTTCTAATAAATGTAATATCAATGACAAATAGGACTTAAACAGTAACTGCAATATTATGCAATGTACTGTGTTTTCTAATATTGTGTCCTGTGCGTGCAAAGTCATATCTTCTCAATTTAAAATTTACAATTTAACGTGAATAATCTGGAGTGACCTGCCAGGTAAGTTATGTTTCTGTATCTGTTTGTATATAATAAGATAAATCCTATCAAGTAATATTTGTACAGCGTCCCTGAAGTGATTTTTTACAAATCATCCAATTATTATTATCTCTGAAACCTGCCACAAAATATGTACTATGTAAATTTTTTATTTGAATTTATATATAAATTGCTGCATTACTAAATAACATGTGCGTACTGTACTGATATAAAAAGCTAAACGTGTAAATCCTAATTTGGGCGTAAATAAACTACCAAATAAATAAACAAATAAAGCTGTCCTAAATTTTAGTAAAAATACTAATTATTTTATATCTATTTATTTTATATGTTAATTTCGGGCCATTTGATTTAATATTCCATACAAATAAATGAAAAGCATTTGAGCAAAATATTTGCGGTCGGGTTAACAACTAACATCAATACAATTATTTATTTACTAAAAAGGGAAAATCGAATTAATCACTTTGCTTTGTGAAACCAACATAATTATACTCGTATACTACATTTACCTTAAACCATGGTTATCAGAGATGTTTCGGGACATTTTTCCAATATTAAAAAATTGTGATAGTACCATTGTCGTCATAATTAATAGTCTTGCCTTAAGTACGATTTCGACGGCTGGAGGCAAAGGTCGCGTGACACCCATTTTTGCACCAGCTTTGTTCACTATCATCCTCGTTTGTTTCGTGTGATTTTGACTGCGGTAAGCAAATTACAAAACATTTATAAAAGGGGTCAAACTAAATACTCTAACAAAATAGCTGGTTTTCTAAAAACGCTGAACCTTTTTGCTTAGTTGTTGTTTTACTTAAATTTGCGGCACCCCTAGCACGCCCCCCGCCCCTCTTATTTTGGTTTCTTCCCCTTTCGTGTCAGGGCATCTCTGCATTATTTTACTCTGTGGATAGTACCTACTTTTCCGTTTTGTTTTAGCAACGGCGAACTCGGTATGAAAACTGTTATCTTTGCAAGGTAAATGGTAATTTCTAGTCTTGCCACACCCAGTAATAGCACACCTGCCAATCTGCAATCCACCATCCACCTGCCAAGAGTTTGAAGTGGCAACTCTAAATGCCACGCATGAAATAGTGCGCCGTCGGAGGCATAACCGTGAATGCATTAGCAACCTACTACCCAGCACACTCTACACTCCCTGCTCATGCATATTTTACGCATGCAGATGTAAGAAAGATACATAAATATACTCTCAAAACATTGGCCTCCTAAAAACAGAGACTTGTATTTTTGTAACTGGTAGCCAAAACAAGTACTGGTATTAGATTTTCTTTACCTTACTTTTCTAAGACTGTATAATGACGGAGATTTTCCAGCGAAATTTTCGATATTAACCTTTTAAATAAATAAAGATTTCCATGAATAGAAACGCATTATTTGATAGGGTAGAATCTTCGGATATCCTCATTTATACGTAACTGCGTCCTTAAAGAAGATCAGGGGCATTACCCCCCATATAATACATACAAAGTGCTCATTTTGACAATATCAAATAATGCGAATACGTGCATCCCCCAAATGCTATTATTTTTTAAGAGATTTTTTTTTTCTCCACTATGAAGCACACAATGTAAGAAGAGCCTAAACTATTGGCTAAACCCTATCACAGAATATTGACTTTATTGGATATGCAAAAACTAATCTAGAATTTCCTTGGTGTATATCGTCAAGACAACATATTTGCACAACTTTGTAAAACGTTTGCTCAAGGAGAATACCTCTTCCCACTTGTGCTGTCGCACAACCAACGTAATACAAGCCAGGAGAAGCTTAAAATCACATTATTTAAAAATGGAAACGTACATATATCCTCTTCGGCCTGCATCCCTGAGTTTCATCGTCGGCTCATAAAGCTGAGTGATACGTAACTCAATCTTATTAACATTATATTTTTATTACTCAATTTTAAACGCATTTTTTTTCCTCGTAGCACCAACCAGTACCACATATACATAATTGTTTACAGTATAAAATTTGCTTTTCTCATCTCTTCATAAGTACTTATCTCTATACTTTTTTTTCTTATCTCTTTGTACTTAACTATTATTCTATATTAATTATAATACTATACTTAAATTATCTGGTATACACAATTGTTTTTTTTCCTAGACTATTCTTCACATCTCTTTATTATTTTTTTTTCTAGATATATTATATTACCATACTATGTCAGCTTCTTTCCCTTCTGTTTTTGTATAATGGCACTTAATATGAACTAAACTTGTCAATTTGACTGTCCTAAAACTGGATTTGTTTCGGCGTTGGGCAGTCAAAGCTTTCTTACATTTTGTTGTTAAATAATGTGTGTTTCAAATAAATAAATATTATTATTATTACTGTACTTATTAATTTGGATGGTTCTAGGAAAATTCATCGCACATTATTCATCACGGACAGTTGACCGCACACCATAGATAAAATAAATTGTCTGAACGGTGTTAGCACCGTTCAGACATTTGTATTGCATCAAGTACTATTTGTATTGCATCAAGTTAATCTAACCAACAGAACTGTTATTTAATTTACTTCCTTTTAAAACATGGTTATTATTTGCACCAAATTATTTCAGCTAAAAAAAACACTCTTACAAATTTCATTCGTTTCAGTACTATTTGAGGATAGTGCATCTACAGCGCAATAGAACTTTCGTATTACTTTGTTAAATTTCGCACAAAATGTATCTTATTTCAACCCCAGAGACCAGAGATATCTGTCTGGAGTTCCTATTCACTTTACCCGGAAGCTTCTTTTAGCTACCCTTGTTTGTCTTCCATCCCCTACCTTTCTCCCCATTCCTACCCCTACCCCCACGCCCACCATCCATCCCCAGCCTCTCATTAGCTCTAATACATATTGCATTATTTGCAGGCGGTTCTCATTTTAAGCACGTCGCTTGGGGTGATTATTGGGGTGACAATTATCACAGATTTTATTTTTTGTCAAAATATCTAGAAATTGTTACATAGTAAATGCTCAGGAAAAATATTACAATTTTTTTTTGATGATTTAATCGCGAGTTGATACCAAAAGTGTAACATACATTCAGTATCGCCTTGGTGAACGAACACAGATTAGACATGAAATCTTAATGAATGACCAGGTATTTGAGGTGGTCGGTGGCCCGATGGGTAAGTCGCTCGAGTTCAATACTCGCAGAGTGTAACAGACTTACTCCCTTTTCAACACATGTTATTCTTAATGAAACCGTCTGTATTATAATTCATATGGTTTATAGATTTTATTTTTTATTTCCACATCTAATTCCTCTTTTTCCATCAGCCTCAAAACATTTCCTATATTCCACTTTTTCAAAAAACTAATCGAATTCTCCCATCCTTCCTCCACCCTTCTCCGTGCCCTTCCCGCATTTCTTTCATTTCACAACATTTTCCCAATATTGGGAGTGCCACAGTCCCACTAGCCCCAGGCCAATTGGGACTTGTGTGGCCATCACGAAAAGGCAAAACAGTTTAACCATCATTGACCAAGTTACATTCTTCAAATTGACGTATACTCTTAGAACTATCAGTAGTAACTCGTTGCTTACGATCGATTTAGTTTCCCATCTAACGACCCGATACAATAATTGTAATTTTATACCGCCCACGCCCCTGGGCAGTGGATCATTTTATACAATAATTTCTTAACTGCCATTGGAAGATTATTACTATACTCAACATTTAACTAGTGGTTTACGTTCGGTACCTTTACTTAACCTATGCGCATAATAACCGTGTCTTGTCTTCATATGAAAGTTAACGAGGACCGTGAATTATTTATTTTAAAAATCATTTGTATCTAATCTACAGTAACTATTTGAAGAGATACTAAATCACAACCTATCGATCGACATTTTTAAATCTTTAGAAATATTATGTCTTTGATTTATCTTTACAAATTACAACATTAGACCTGTCATAATCACATGGTTTCTACTTCTTTTATAGTACCTGTTACTAATAATTTATTAAAACAAATTTTAAACTTTTTTCTTCTGGTAAATAATATCTTCAGACTGATACAAATCTTTCATTATTCGACTGAATTTTACATTTATTCGACTGAAATTGATTTCACTGATTCAAAAGTTTTGTTGCGGGCTGCACTCATGTTTCGCACATCGATTTCCGTGTTGCCTGGGGGAGACATGTTTTTTCCATTCTTCTTCGGGGAGAGGAAACGAATATACTTTTTAATTACTTGTTATACTATTGATCGATTGAAAGATAAAATAATAATAGGTATTTAATTATTACATCGTCTAAATTGTTGTTAATGTTATCACATTATTGCTGGTTAAATCTAACCTCCTTCCCATTCTCAGAGCATGTATTCCAAGTCCTAACAAATCAGTGCCCCTGGTGTACCGGTCGCACCGGAACAAAATAGTTTCACATAAAAAAACATCCCAAATACTATCCAACCAGCTTTTTATACTAATAATAAATAAATAAATAATATTTTAAATAACAAGGATAAAGATAACATTTTTAATTAATTTGTAAAGTTTGTAACTTTTGTATATGGAAAAGACTATGAAATTTTAATACTAGAATTAAGGAGCACCTAAGATGTTTAAGTAATAATAATTATTCTCAATTTGCGAACCATATTTTGGAAACAAGTCACTATTTTGGCATAAATAAAGGTTTAATTTTTTTACATACGAACATAACTGGTTTACAATTAAATAAATTTGAAATATTAGAAATTAGAAAAAGTGTTAATAGCCAATTAAATATTATTAATAAACGAATATATTTTTTAAAAAGCTATCAAGTTTTCACATTAATAACTATATTTAGAATATTATTAGTGTAAATTTTAATAAAAATAAGTATTATTATTTTATTTTGTATGCCTTGCTATTTTCTTGATTTTTTTTTAAAGTTTCTAATAAAAGTTTATTGTTTAATATTTTATGATAATTTATTTTTCAATTCTTTTCACATTTTTAATTAATTACTTACCTACTTTCATCACTTATTGTTATTTTTTGTTTATATTTGTAATTTGTTTTTTCTTACATTATTCTCTTCCTATGCTTATTATTTGTCTATACTTATCCTCATTTTTTAGTATACATGTTGATATTTATATATTAAACAGTGATGTAAATAAAGTACTTCTGATTAATTCTAAAAATAGTTTCATATTATCTCCAATAGTTTCAGGAAGGTTTGTCATCCAATCCTTTAGTCTTCTGCTTGTTTCGTGCTCCAGCTATATTTAGCCAGTGAAATAACAATTGATAATTCAGTACAGACAACCGCCAGCAGTCATCAACCATCACATATCGCGGAGTTGTGACGGCTGTACTGCGTAAAACAAAGTCAGAAAATAAACATCGAGTGATCCCCTTGCATATCGACCAAAACAGAATTGTCAAAACGCTGCAGATCCTGCGCAAGTATCATTCCATACCATTGAGGAATGATTCTACGTACGAAAATCTACGAAGTAGGAAAGGTACATCACCCATCAGTAAACTGCACATTCGGCAAAAGTGACACGTACAAGAAAGAGCTTACAAATACAAATAAAACATCAAAAAACAAACTGAGCAAAGACAACTACTATGTGAATTTGTTGTGTTGTATGTACTCGACCATTTGCAATACCGATTATTATTTATTCACCATAAAACTGTGTACCTTTCTAAAACGATCAAAAAGTCTACAAGAGCCTGTTTTCTATGTGCAAGTTACAAACATACTTTTTCCTTTTATTCCAGATATTTACGACCGGTAGCAACATATTCATCTCAGGAACTGGCGGAAATTTACAAGCTGAGATTCGTCCAAAATATACACTTATAAGGTAGGTCTTTTAGATTAATTAAAATAATAATATTACCCCATTCTTTATTTATGTTTTTTTTTGTGTTGTAACTCTTAATATGTAAGTAATATCGAAAAACATATTTTTTTATAATTATTTTAAAATTTAAATATATTTTTACCATAATGTTTTTCGTTATCTCTCACCTAATAAAAATAAAGGTTTTTTATATGAATACCGCACAAGAGTCTCAACTGCTCCCAACCGTTTGGATCCAGTGAGACTATGGCATCTCCAATTGGGGAATGTTGTGAGGCTGAAGTTATTGGCGAGGGGAAGAGGAAGGTGGGGAAATACCTGGCTATTCAGATCTGGTCGCCAAACACGGCAAAACGTCATTTCAAGCAACGTTTCAATTCTGAATGGTGGTCTTTCACCAGGGCGATACTGAGGTTAGCAATTCACTAAAGTAGATGTACACATTATGTAAGATATCTTATAGTACTAGAAGGCAAGAATTCAACTGAAATGTAAGAGTTTCTACAACAAACTGTCTGTCTTGGAAAATAATTAGGTACTTCCGACCTCAGCTTCCATTCCGAATGGAAAGCCAACAATGTATCGCTGGAATTCATCTCCCGTTGCCTGTTGCACTACTCGCAAGCTCCGGGGAGATGGGAGGAACAAAACACGCCCGCTATTTTATATCAGAAAAGAGATAAATAATAATTCTCTATTTGTAGTATTCAGGAACAACGGAATCTTTTAGCGAACGTAAAATCTCCCTAGAAATGCAAGTTTCATCGACAATAATGATAAAAATAATAGGAACTGGATTTTTAAATCTTGTGTTACGTTCCAAATTATTTATCTGAAGCTTTATATAATTTATTGACATAAAATTACAGTAGTTACTACCCGGCTTTGTCCGATATTAAGACTATTTAAAAAAATCTTTCTTTTTGATCAGCTAAAAAAAATATAAAAAACAATAAAGTTTCTATGTTTTTTTAGATATTTTTAATCACCATATCTCATAAAACTTGACTTAATAATTAGGTGTGAGAAATTCATAATGCTAGAGCTCACCGTTTATCAAAACAAAGAATGGCAGAAGTAAATATATTGGATTTCCAAACACAAATAATATCCTCATAGTTAAACGTGGCAAAGTGTTCAGTTGCCTAGTTCTCTGAAAGTTGGTAAAATATAAAATAATAAAGACTGTCAAGATTTAATTAAGTAAGTACTGCACTTTAATCTTTTCACAGAATTTTTAAGTAATTGCAAAAAAAAATAAACTTTACAATCACTGCATGACATAAGACGTAAACCTAGTCATAAACCAGTTGAGTTTCCTCCATGACGAGAGTTGCAAGGAACACTTGCCGATTTCATCACCACTTATATTACAGTATTAAACAGAAGCGGTGAGCAATTAAACCCATGCAGCAGTCACTATTAAGTTTCCGTGGCGTTTTATTGACTTGACCCACTTCATCCTTGAGCATAGCGACCAGTTAATGTTCCGAGATTCTCGAAAACTTTAAGAGAAAAAAGTTGCAAATCAAAAGGATATTGCAGTAAACTGGATAATGGATACAGAGAAACATTTTCTTTGGTGCATTAAATAATCTGTGCGGTTCTAAGTAGGTACCTACCTATGTGCAGTGGCGTCGTTCAATTTCATCGTCTTTCAATTTATGTACCAACAGATGTCTAACAAATAATATATGTATATCTGCCTATATAATTTTATATTCACATAAACCATTTTTTCTAGCACGTATCTAATAAAATGCGCATGTACGAGTATGCATAACTATGCAATCAATTCAGTTATTTTCCTGAAAAAATCTACCAATCAAATATTTATGTGCTATTTTTAACTTGGTTTTTCCTCGATTTTGTTTGAATTTCTATTTTCTAATATAAATATAATAATTATAATTTTATTATAATTTTAGTTATTTTATATTATTATTTTTGCTTATGTTTATAATTTGTCTATGCTTATTTGTCATTATTTTTCAGTATACACTGTATTCTGATGAGGGAACCTTTTGTTTCGAAACATGTCGATGTTTATTTACAGAATAGTAAACAACACAACATTATCGTATTTATAAAATTAACATTGGGAAGTGTTGATAATCCAGTAAAAATGTTCACAGGTTGCACAGTTTTCGGTTTGGTTATCAGTTAACACTTGATGGAGATTCTAAATAATAAAAATAATAATAATAAAGTATGTTACAACATTCCTAATAACACCATGACGTATAAAACAAGATATAGAAAGAGAAAAAAAAATAATCAAGTTACAGTATTTCTAATAACACCACTGTTTTCCATGTTGTGATAGAAGAAGGCTGATTTGCTTTTTAAAATATGCGAGGCTGTTTATAAAGATGTAAATATTATCACATTCTATATCATTGTACAATCTACTCATTCGAGACATTATTATGTTTATTAGGAACTTTTATGTGAATACTACTTAAGACAGTGAGTGATTTCGAGCTTGTTGTGAACAATTTTGTATAAAAAAAAATAATTTAAACAATTTAACATTCAAGATTCGTATCCCACACTGAAATCCAAATACACTCATATATAGTTGATGCTATTATTATTTAACCCTTTGAGGCACAAGATTCGAAACAAAAAAATGCTTGTGTTGCACAGAATTTCGAAAACTTCGAAAAGTACGTATGTACCAACTATTGGCCGATGTAGTAAGCCGTTGGAGTGGACGGGACATAATTTAAACCGCTGTGTTTCAAGTGGTTTTAATTTTTCGTAGTGGTATAAATTACATCCCACCATGCAGCAAAACATAAAAAGGTAGGTTATTTTTGATACCACTATGCTTCAAGGGGTTAACACACATATTATTTTTTTTAATATTCGTATGGTAGGTTCCAATAATTCAAAAAATTTTTTTTAAACGACAACACTGCTTTTTTTTCATCTCGTAGGTCAGTCAAACCAGAATAAAAGACGACTCTTATGAAAGGCATTGCCTCCCAGTCCCATGCAATATCTCGACTATTGTCGACAATATCATTTATTGTATGCCAGCGTGCTATCAATCAAATTAAGATTGATTAGTAAGCAATATCATAGCTAAGACAGCGGAATTAGTAAAAGCGTCAGCGGTGTTATGTTACCTTATACAGTCTGACATTTAAAAGTAGACAAAAATTGAGGGGGCTACGATCGCTTAAAAGGTTTTAAATTGCTCAAATAAAAAAAAAAAAACACAATGGTTCTAGTGCATATGTTTTACTTTAAACAAGCGGTATTCATAATTCAGTGGCACTTCCGAACGGAGATTATTCTAAATCATGTTCTAAGATAATTTTATCTTTAACCTTTTTTTATTATTTAACGCTTGGCAAGGAATTTTTTTATTTTTTTATTTTTGAAATTTTATGATAAATGAAAAATGATAAAAGATAAATGAAAAACAAAATCAAATTCTCAGCTCAAGATTATAAATAAAATAAAATGGTGAAAAAAATAATTATGATGTGTTGCCTTGTTTTTTATGAATATGTGAAAACATTTGAATGTGAAGAACACATTTTAAAGACAAATTGAGTAGCTTAGTGTTGCTATGGTAACGACATTTTTTAGCTCCAAAATAATAAATATCGAAAATATACCAAACTATAATTGTTGGTAAATATAACATTTCGTTGCATCAGACCAACAAACTGTTCCTAAAAAAGGTATTGGGTAAATTGTCAATTTATTGGGGTCGATGGAGATGGAAGACGCCTCAAAGCTCCCCTGGTAATACTAAAAGCTGCTTTACGACACAAATCGGTTGCACTTCATCCCCACATAAAGTATAAGAGGGATGGTCTAGTTGAAATATGTAACAGCTTCTTCTAACGGAAAAAATTGAATTATTTTTTAACTGATTTTCAATTTGTCATAATCAGAGGTCACTTGAGTTTTGCCCGTTGCAACCTTAGAATAATAATATACCCTAAGGTTGCAACCAACGGAGGTGATTAAATTATATTATCATTTATTGTGTTAAAGTTTAATTTGTAGAACTCCATTGTTTTAAGTTTTAAAAAATTATTGAAATCTGTTATTATTCAATTTAAGAAAGGTTTACTTATAAAAAAGTTCTGCTACGTAATTATTATTACGTGTGACAGTTGTTTCGCTTTCCGAAGATTAATAAAAAGAAAATATTCTGAGGTTCATTATAAGTACCTACCTACATACAAATAATATAAACATATCGTCTTTAAGTGGCTGCTCCACAGTTTTATAATGCCTTCGGAAGGCGAAACAGCTGTCACGCATAATAATAATTATTATTAATAAATCCTAAAATATATTATTATTCCAAAATGTTAATTGACATTTTTATGCTTGGAAATTGATATATGAATTAATTTTTCGTTATTATTCTCTTATTTAAAACATAATTTGACACATACTGTTTAATATATTCATAATACATATTATTATTTTATGTTACCCGCATATTTCAGTTAACCCGACCGAACCTAACCTAACCTAGTCCAACATAACCTAATCTAACCAAACCACACCTAGCCTAAACTTACATAACCTAACCTAACCTAGTCCAACATTAACTAACCTAACCAAATCAAACCACGCCTAAGCTAACACAACCAAAAGGTTATCATAAATTTGGTCCATAACATAACATAAATACCTAGTTGTATATTTTTTTTAATTTTTAACCACTTGATTACATATATCTATATTAGTTACCCACCTTCCTTTTTCTCCATCTCCTCCCCTTCCTCAATACCTTCAGCCTCATAACATACCCCAATCGGGGATGCCATAGTCTCACTGGCTCCAGACGGTTGGGAGCAGGTGGGACTCATGTGTGGTATCACATAAAAAAGGTGAATCTATTTTTTACCTGTACGAGTAATGTAAGGTTGACTTCCGATTTTTCCGAAATTTGACTCTCCATAGACATTATCTATCCATCAAGAGAAGTTGACAGGACGCTTTTAGGGCTGGGCGATGGGCATACACTCATACATTATACCGGACATATAGCATAATTTTCCACTTAGCGGGGTCGCAGGGAGGGTACTTTACGAGTCCACGTCAATGCCGTATTATAAATATTTGAGAGGCGTCGCTGGACGACCAAAGAGTTTCCCGGCGGTCAATATTCAACCACAAAGGGGACAATATTAACTGGATATATTTTTATTCGTATTCTGAGACGATTCCTGTTGGAGATTAGGTAAGCAAGACCACCCAATGAAATTTAATCGTAATTTTTTTGGGGTGTTACCTTTCTAATTCGGGAAGGGCAAGGACGCAAGGACCTTTTCGTGGGTTCATAATATTTTGTCCAACTTTACAAATCCAGTCAATCAGTTTCAACTTCCCAGATTGGTAGATACTCTCAATATCGCCCTGGTGAAACACAGCTATTTAGAATTCAAATGTCGCTTGAAATGACATAAGCCGTTTTTGGTGACCAAATCTGAACAGCCGGGTAATTTCAAACCTCCCTCTTCTATCTCATTTTCCTCCCCACTCCCTTTAGCTTCATAACACACGCCAATTGGAAGTGCCGTAGTACCTCCAGCTTCGGGCAGTTGTAACTTGTGCGGTGATCACATAAAAATAAAAAAAATCACGAAATAACAATATCTAATTATTAAGTTGTTCTTTTAGTTCAACTAAAATATTTTTTCACAAGTTTCAGACTGTCACAAGTACCTATTGCGGTTGCATTGTGCAATGTGCATTATGAGGTAAGGCCACAAATAGGTCGATCGATGAGTAGCGGGGGAGTCCCATTGAGTCATTGGTCCATTTTTAAATTAGAAGCTATTTACCCCGACTGACTGACGCGAAATGCTCGGGGGAAAATTGCTTTATTTGTCTATGGACGCTGAACTCTGGTTTCTTTCTTGTTTGTAGCGTACCTACTACGCTCACGAAGCCCACGAAGCGTGAAAATAAACGAAGCATAATAATATGAGGCAATGACATTCAAACCTTCAAATGTATCTCCATTTTTGAAGGTATCATTAACAATATTATGAATTGTTGGTTTTATGGTGTTTGGCCTTATTTTCGTGTGCCTTCATTCTAAATATGAAGCTTTTCCAAAGCTCAATAATTACTGCTAAAGATACTGAAGTAATTAACTGACAGAAGTGTATTGTGGGTGTGTCCAGGTGCCCGGTTAGCTAAAATTTTCCTTACTTCTGATGAAATTGATCAAACATCATCGAATATCGAATTTCTATCTTGAGCAAAAAATCAATTTTATTCGGCTGTCTGGAGCAGGGATTGCAAATCCGGAGTCGCTTCTGAATATCCAAATTTTCTAATTTCATGAAACTCAAAATCTGGATGTCCGGATTAAATCCGGATTTTTCAAAAGATTAAATTTCTTTAAAAATTTCAATAAGCTAAAATAACAAAATATGAAAAATCTATTAAAAACAGTTTTTTTTGATAATGTCGTCGCCCACAACACGAATAGACGTATCTCATATTTAGCAAATTTCCAGAAGAGCTAAAAAAACCGACTTTGATAATTGAATATATAAATGAATCAGTATATAAAAATACAAAAGAAAATATTATAATACATAAAAAATATATAAACAATAAAATGTCACAAAGGCAAACCCTGTAGGTATTATAATAGTTTTTATCACATTTCTTTGGTTTGAGTGAAAGTTTTAATTACTTGTATCGGTAATGGGGTTTTAATTAAACATTTTACTTGTGATACATGCAATAAAATGTGTAAGAATCAGGCAAAACAAGTAGTTTTTTTGACTATCCTGGAAAATTACTAAATATGAGATACGCCCCCAGAGAAGCTATGACGTCAGTGGATACGCCTATGTGTGCCGTGGGCGACAATATATTAGAACACGTTAAAAGGGTGCCTCATTGAAATTTTTTAAAGTTCTACTTATCAAGCACTCTAATTAGGGCGCATTATTCTATTTGTACACATATAATATTATTTAGTTTCAAACAAATTTGCTCTAATCCCTATTCATATTCTTTCTCTTTCGTGTATTTAATTAATTTTTTTATAAGTTCGTTATTTTTCTGGCTTAATAATAATGTACTAAATCTTGTATCTATGCATAATGTGACCATTTGTCTATCGGGTTAACAACCTCATTATTACATTTTTTTATTTTTCCATATTATCTTAGAAATGTCTACATTATTAACACGTTCATTTCACACGACATTGTGTTGCAAATAACTTATTTTATTAAAATTTTCTAATCATAATATTTTAGATTTTGATCCTAATTTAGGTTACGAAAAATCGTGACTTTTCGTAATCCGGATAATCCAAATTTCAATCTCTAGTCTGGGACCTGGAATTCGAAAGGTCTTAGGTATGTATATTGACTACAACATTTTTCTTTCATATTGGTATAGATCACACTTCCAGGGTTCACCTGTTCAGTGCTTTTATGGTATTTGCCTTAGTTTCTTTATGTAATATGTATACTTCAATTTATCAAGTTTTCTAAAACTTAACTGTTTTTTTTTTAAATTATTTAAGCACAGTGATTGTTATAAATAAGATAATTTGCTGGGGTTAACGCTTCCCAGCCCAGATCTTACCAATCTGTCAAGGAGTTTATCAAAGTAGTTACGGAATCATTCCAATGAATAACCTAGATCAGTTTATCTCTCATAAATAATATTATGTCCACTGACGTTAGAATTAATAGACTTGCCCTAAGTTCGATTTTGACCGAACCTTTTTACTTAGTTGCTGTTTTACTTAAATTGGTGGCAGACCTTGTTCGCCCCTGCCCCTCTTATTTTGGTTTCTTCCACTTGCATGTTAGGGCATATCTATATATTATTTGCTCTGTGATTATGTTAGACATTCGCTTTCAAACCTCCTAAATATAAAGATAAATTCAAAGGTAATTTAGTCAGAGTTGTATTTCACCGCATCTGGTTCACTGAACATTGACTAGACTAGACAGTGACGGCTAGGGCTATTCTGTTGGGTACCTACTTTGACAAAACATAACCTGGCTAAGTGGGTAGGTTCTGTAGGTAGTACTGTAGGAATAGCTTGAGAATATCCTACCTATCAGGCAACCAGAAGAGAGAGACGCCATGGTATTTTTATTCAGCTACCTAATTGCGATAAATTGGCTTTCTTTCTTTCCATTATATATATATATTTTTTTATTTGTTTATTATATGTACTTATGTCTATGAAATTCTCTTTAAATTCATAATATTCTTAAAGGAGAGATTCCCAGCGTGAGCGATACCGCCCCCCAAGAAACATTGGAGTGATCCAAGATCGGTGGACTAAAGGGCAAATGGGGGGGGGGCGTTGAAGAGCTATAGGGTGGCGGTGAAGGGCTTAAATGAGGGGACGTGGGCAAAAAAATATTCTAAATAAATTTTTCTTATGAATTCGAATTTGTCGTAAGTTCGTCGTTGAAAGAATCATGTAACAAAATGAACGCATTGTCGCGTAAGAAGAAACGGGGACGCTGATAAAAAATATAGTCCAAAAGTAGGCGGTGAAACAAATAAGGTTGGGAACCTCTGACCTAAAGTAAAGTGAATCTTCCCTTTTTCAGTGTTAGATCTATCTATACTTTGCACTTAATTTTAATTTTAGATAAAATATGAGATCTAACCAATGTCTTATCTCAGCTTTGCATCCTTATCTCTGTTTTCTATCATCTAAGTACATCTAGGATTAAGTTATTAAACAAGACAATGTTATTTTCTTTAATGTATGTTTATATTACAAATCATCCAATTATTATTATTATTAATTGATAAACTAAAGTTCTTAAAAACTTAAGACAAGATTTTTGTGCATAGCGCAAAGGGTAACAATTATTTTTTTATAAACAATAATTATTAGCCTGAAACACTCATCCAAATTGAAAAAAACCTTTCCGAGCAAGTTAAATGTCGCCGACAGGACTCAAGCCGACGTAGCTCAACGGTAGAGCATCTGACCGGACATCAGAAGGGTACAGGTTCGAGTCCTGTCGGCGACATTTATCTTTGCTCGGAAAGGTTTTTTTCAATTTGGATGAGTGTTTCAGGCTAATAATTATTGTTTATAAAAAAAAAATATTATTATTATATGTATATGCTTTATTTCCATGCTATTTTATTACAACATGTAAAAAAAACAGACCACCACATTATGGGCGTGCCTACTCTGCTGGTTGTAAAACAAAAAATAAACCCTGTAACAAACTATAAAACAAATAACATTTCGACTCCTTGGAATAACAAGGGTCCATCTGACACGGAAATGTTATGCAATAATGAGCCTTAAAGTAGCTTTCTCTAGAGCACATTATCGCATGACATTGCTGTGTCAGATGGAACCTTGTTATTCCAAGGGGTCGATATTTAAATGGGGGAAAACCCGTGAAAAAATTATGCGTGAAATTTCTGGAGATTTAGGCATTCATGGACATTTATTGCTGTATTTTAATTCATTTTTGTATTTATTATGAAGATCAATACTTAATGTTTTCATCATAGATATATTTAACCCATTTGGAATTGTAGTTGAAAATTTGCAAGTAAAAGCTCAGATGGCGCTTATTGATCTACAAAACGATGACAATCGTCATCATTTAAATAATGGTGATATGGTAAATTTCTATAATTATTTATTTATTATATTGTAAACGCCCTATTTGAGCTATTACATATTTTATTTTAAAATTCAAATTACAATGGTAACACCGGTGCAAAACACATCCACAGTAGGTACACAGATAGATTCCACGAAATATAACAACTAAATATTAATGTCTTACAAACAAATTCAGCAATAAAATCGTGTGAGTGCAACCATATAATTTGCAACAAAGGGGAATATGCAAAATACACAGCACATTCACTAATACTAATGTTATCTTAGTAAAGAAAAATGTCTATTCCTTATGGATAATGCGTTAAAATATGAAAGTTTCGGATCAAAATATGTATGCCAACGAACATTTTCAATTATAAATACAAACAAGTCTAAAACACAAAAAAAAACAACAAAATTCCACCATAATATTGTCAGCACACATAGCGAAAATAATGTCACAAATCAAATTGAATGTTTTGTAAATAAAAGTATGCAATACAACTATAATATACGAGTATACCCCTTTTCGTATCCTGACTCACCGCCTGCCAGTCTAGATCTGGGTCCTGGGAGGGCTTTAGTAGCTCCCCTGTCAGTTGACCCGAGCTGTGCGGCGAGCCGTTTACTTTCCGGAATGGTGAATGCCTTCCATTGCTCGTCGCACACCACATAGCTGATCATTTGGTTGGATAAGACTTCTCTATTCCACTTCTGCCTTCTAGAAAATGTTTTATACAAAAATAAATTTACTTCTCTTAACCATTGTACGTTATGATAACACGTACCAAGACTCAATAATGTAAGTTGATTTCTATGCTGAAGCAATAATAATAATAATAAATTGATTATTTTTTATAGCGACGTTTTCGTGAGAAAATCACCTCAAAGGCGCTTATGTTGTGCATGTACCTGCCCCCATAGAAACAAGGCAGATGAGCCATTAACTATTATTAGTATGAAACCGCGAGCACAAAAGTCTCACCAACATCGTTCACCCATACTACTGCAAATCGCATCTAGGCACAGCGGCCTACGCCTTTGTTTTTTACCTACACCCCAAATGCATAACTATCATTATATAAACGCTTTGATAGTCTGTGCAGTTTGATCGTAGCTCAGCGATAGTCCGCATGCTTCCATGCCATATCTCCTCTACTCGACAGATGTGGTTCTGGACACCTGTCTGCACAAAACTGTAAAATAATTTAAATGAAAGAAATTTTTGATGAATTTAACTAAGATGTTTCATCTTAGGAATGCATACAAACCTATAAAAAGATGAAAAACAAAATCATAAAACAAATTAATCGATTAAACTAGTGCGAATTTCGCATGTGCACAGTGATAAGATTCCTTATCAAGCTGATTAATCGTTTCATCTCATTGGTATCAACATCTCAAAAATGTGGAATGAATACGTCCGTTACATCTCCCTCTGTTTATTTATTTCTTTGAGACACATTATTAGATTCTGTACACTGTTGCCAGATTTTGATAGCTTGTGACATGACAATTGTCTCAAAACTAGGAATGAAACATTCAAGAACCAAAATAAAAACAAATTTGTGATAAATTACATAGGAATAATCAAACATCATGATTACGCATTGCTTTCTGTTATCTTCTGAGCTTTATTCATAAAAATATATACACTTCCTAACAAGTTGAGTGCAGTAATTTATCACGTGTTTTATGAACTCACAAAGTTTCTTCTGAAATGGCTTCGGGCGGTACTAAAAGGCAATAAATACATACTAAACGTATTCCTCGCGTCGACAGCAGAGTGAATAGGAATAGGCAAGTTAGTAGAGACAGTCCTGTGGATGGTATTATTTAATGGTGTATGCATGGGGAATGGGGAATCCACTGTTTATTTCTGTCTAACACCATTTACAAACATGATTATTGCATGTCCCCGATAGTAGACAGACACCCGACACATTCGTACATTATAGCCGGGTTATGTGGAGCACACGAGATTAGCCGTTGCAGTAAAAATAAAACCGTATCAAAAAGTACTCATTATGCACTGTGCAGTGCGTGACGGACTATCGTGAGGCCAGTCGGTGTACAGACTTATAGATTTATAATTTACAGAACAATACAATTCATATATAATATAAATATTTATTATTCGCTCCAATTTATACTCTTATTAATTAATAATAAAATAAACAAATAATATGACGCCTGGTGTTATTGTATCATCATACCAAAGATCAATAGATTATGATGGAAATGTCGATCTGAGCTGAAAATAGCCGCCCAATCTCACATTAAAAAATGAAATAACCATTGTATTGTTTTTGGTTTGTATGTAGACTATCTACGGGTACTTATTTATAACATCAAACAATTACGTATGTCCCTTTGTATTTTTTTACGTAAGATATTCTGCTTCTCAACTGACCACATTTTGTTCAAAAGCTGAAATGCATCGTTCAAATGATGAAAATCAAAATGGCGCTGATCGATGATTTGATGTTAGTCAAATGTGACGATAGTTTGAAACACCCAACCTTACTGTTAGTAGTTTAAATAAAATAAGTAAAAATTCTTTTTGACGCAATACTATTAACGGAGACATCTTCTAGTGTTCTCTAATATAAAAGGTTAAAAGTTTTTATTTTTATACACGTGCCGTTGCAAGATCCTTTCCTAACACAAGAAATCCCCCCTTGCGGAAATGAGACATTTTCAATCGTTTCTTATCATCCGTGTGAAGGAAAGCGACAGCTTCTCCCCCGTTCCTTTCTGATTTCCTGCAGTATAATCATGTTGATACATTGTATCCGTTGCAAATGAAATTTTCTATGTTTGAAATTACCTAGGTGACCTACAAGGCTTAATGGTAAGATCCAGAAGTCGTGAGTTCAAATCCACTTCCGGACAATATAGGGCTGTTGTGTGATGTCAATAAAATCCAATTTAAACTGTACAAAGGCACCTTGCATTTAAAATCTAACTTGAGAATTATATTGATGTATAGTTTTTACATCAAAGTGAGATATTTGTCTTTCCTGCGATTAATGAATGTACCATGTGACTGCCTATAAAACACAATAAAAGTTTGAAAGACAGGGGCGATTTATTTACTTAGCTTTTGGTGCTTTGTGGGGGGAAAATTGCCAAAGAATGCCTAATGGCCGGAACTCCACAGGCTTTACGCTTCCTTGCACCATCAGAATGTTATTATTTGATTTCAAATTGCGATCATTATATCTCTATCACTCCGTCATCCCCGCTGCATCGGGTCCCCTTTCCTCTTCTATTCCGTTCAAAGTGTTTTCTACGTCGTATGAATGTACTCGTACATATATACACTTCGTAGGTTGTTGTATCAGTTGTGTCAAATTGTGCTTTTACGTTGTTGTGTCAGTGTGAAATTGTAATATAAAACTTTTGCGCTGTTGTATTAGTCTGAAATTGTAATATGCATAGCTTTTACGTTGTTGTATTACTCTGAAATTGTAATATAGCGTTTACGTTGTTGTATTAGTTTGAAATTATAATATGCATAGCTTTTACGTTGTTGTATTAGTCTGAAATTGTAATACAGCTTTAACGTTGTTGTATTGGTTTGAAATTATAATATGCATAGCTTTTACGTTGTTGTATTAGTCTGAAATTGTAAAATAGCTTTTACGTTGTTGTATTAGTTTGAAATTATAATATGCATAGCTTTTACGTTGTTGTATTAGTCTGAAATTGAGAAATAGTTTTTAAGTTGTTGCATCAGTATTTCTTTGTAGATTTTATGTTGTATGTAGACACCAGGCAGTACCTAGTTGGATAAGTGAGCGGTGAGCATGTTATTACGAGGTTTGGCTCCCTCACACCTTGTTCGTACAAAGGTGGCGTGGAATCTGGTACAATCGATCCCAAATTAGGGGAAAATGTGAACG